>JACEFZ010027662.1:0-205000 GCA_014155875.1 Cepaea nemoralis
TGTCACAAGCGGAATGTCACTTTATTCATGAGCCACCTAAACGCGCCACCTTAGCTCTTATTTTTGCACAGGCCAACTCAATTATCGCTTGTAACTAGCGGAAAGTTGGTACGCTAACAGCTTTTATTGTATCCAGCTAATGAATATGGACGCCAGCAAACATTGAAGAAACAATATTCATGGCTTCTTAGATAGTACACATACTTACCAACACAGCCACTGGCAGTTCAATTCTAAGGTATTCACGAATGTTGACACGAGTCATTATCATCATCATGTGCCATGATGATAAGCGTGGACGCTCATGTTTCGCCATCACACACGATCACTCAGAGTCGTGGATCATTCTCTGTTCTTTTCTTGACCAAGTCACGTGCCACGACCTTCTCTGCATTCCTCTTTCCATTTTCCTGGAATTTTGCCATTTGTCATCAAGTTCTCTAGTTTATATCTTGTCATAAATGCCAGAGAAAACAGTGTGACTGCTCATACTGGTTTTTCAGTCTCTCCATGGTGTCTTTGCATCTTACTCAGCAAACCACAGTGCCACGTCATAGAATGTTTTTCAGCGTGTCTGCATCATGGTCCACGGTTTTCATCATGCAAAAGACACGCGCATGCATGGCTGTTGGTGGTGATAGAGGCTAGCACCACCTGTAAACTGGATCTCTAGACTAACAGACAGGGCTTTGTCGTCTGCAGCACACTTGTAAACACACTTCATCGCAGGGCTCTGTGGTCTGCCAACACACCTCTATTTGCAGTGGCTTAAAGACGGCTATAGTCCCGCTACGCTCAGAGTCTACTGATCTCGTTCGTTCACGACGCCAGTATTAGCGTTTTACGAAATAGGAAATGAACGAACCACTGCTCTTTCCCTTCCTTTGAGTGTACGGTTGGAGCAAGTTGCAGTGAAACACCTCAAACCTGTGAAGGACACAGACCAGCGTGGACTAGCCCCAGCCAGCCCGCTGTGTGTCCCGCCCCAGCCAGCCTGCGATTGTGGTCCCTGCCCCTGCCAGCCCGCGTGTGTCCCAGACTCAGCCAGCCGTGTTGTTCGTCGTGGTTCCCAGCCCAGCCCAGCCAGCCCGCGTGTAGTCCAGCCCCAGCCCAGCACAGCCGAGGTCCTGTGTCCAGCCCCAGCCCAGTCAGCGCGTGTGGTCCCGCACCCGCCAGCCCGCAGTGTGTCCCACCCCCAGCCAGCCAGCGTGTGTGGTCCTGCCTCTGCCAGGCCGCGTGTGGTCCAGCTCCAGTCCAGCCGCGTTGTGGTCCAGCCCAGCCCAGCCAGCCCGCATGTGAGTTCCCAGCCCAGCCCAGCCAGCCGCATGTGGTCCCGGCCCCAGCCAGGCTCGCGTGTGGTCCACAGCCCAACCAGCACGCATGTGGTCCACAGCCCAGCCGTCCGCGTGTGGTCCAGCCCCAACCAGCCACGCGTGGTTCCAGCCCAACCAGCCCACGTGTGGTTCCAGCCCCACACCAGCCACGTTATGGTGCCCCTCCCAGCCAACCGCGTTTCGCGTCACCCGCCACGTGTGGTCCTCAGCCAGCCCGCGTGTGGTCCACAGCCCCAGCCAGCCCGCGTGTGGTCCAGCCCAGCCAGCCACGTGTGGTCCCAGCCCCAGCCAGCCCGCGTGTGGTCCCGCCGCGTGTCGCGTCCCAGCCCTGCCAGCCGCGTGTGGTCCCGCCCCACAGCCCGCATGGGGTCCAGCCCCAGGTCTGACACACGTGGAGGTTTGCTCAGCTTGGGCACGGACAGGGCAGTGGAGCTGAGCTGCCAGGTCGACACAGTCAGAAGGGGAACCAAGGCATGTGTCAAGAGGTCGGCGTATAGCTGACAAAATCACCACCATCTGCCCATTGGTCTGGAGGACAGTGAGAATGCAAGAATACACATGGGCAGCAGAAAGACCATGAACAAGTCCTTCAAGAAACAAATGCAGATCGTAAACTGATAGAGAAGAAACTAGACGTAGACAATCAAATTATTTTTGGCCACGTTAGGAGCAAACAAAAATTGTGAGAACTTGATGACAACTGGCAAGATCGAGAGGAGAGAACAAGGGGAAGGCAGATGAAGTAAGTACTGATGGCTCCCGCCACGTGTCATGGGTCAAGGCAACGAGAACGCGGGGCTGACCACGAAACTGGTGATCGAGGGAGATGACGAATCATGACACTCCGTTTATCGGCATAGCACATGATGCACTGACCTATTTCTGACACCGTGTCACTGCCTATTGTGATGTGTTGGACTAAACATACCGTAGTGCTGACTAAATCTGACATGAGGATACCTGCGTTGGAATGAGTGACATCAATACCATCTGTCACCAGAAGAGTCAGACAGCAACACACACTCGCCGTGTGTTCTTTCGCTGCTCGACAAACATGCCACACGTAGCTCACACCGAAATCCCTCACTCCGAGACATCTTGCCAGAACGTGATCAGCCGTGAACCAGTTTCACGTGTGCTCTTCACTGGGCGCATGTTGAGTTAGCTTCTCTGATGGCAACAGTCAGAAACACAAACAGCTCACAGTTGCAAAGTTTGCCAGTACGTCAGACATGTCGTGTCGTTTCTTGATTTTCTGGCACCTGCGTACGTATTTGTGACTTTCTTTTCTCTCTCTCTCTCTCTCTCTCTCTCTCTCTCTCTCTCTCTCTCTCTCTCTCGCTCTCTCTCTCTATCTCTCTCTCCCACTGCTCTCCTCATCTAGTCTATTCGTTGTCACGTCTCTCTTCCACTCTAAATCTCCGCTTGCCTCTCACTCTTACTCTCTTTCTCTTTCTCGCTCTCTCTCTCTCTCTCTCTCTCCTCTCTCGTCTCTCTCTCTCTCGCGTCTCTCTCCTACATATCTCTCCTGTATTTAATCTCTCTCCACAGTCTCCACACTCTCCGCACTCTCCATATTTTAACGATACAATAATTAATTCCACTCATCGTGATCTCTCCCACCACGTCCTCTTCTCCTCTTTCTCCTTTATTAACTCTCCACCACACGCTCTGTCCTATACTCTCTTCCTCCCTCTCCACTTCTCTCTTCTCCACTCTCTCCACTCACTCTCCATCACCTTACTCTCGCCACACTCTATCTCCCTCAACGCTCTCCCTCGCCACTATCGTCGGGTGTTTGGTTACTCCAGCTCATGTTTCATCATCTGCCAGAATTAAGCACACCTGTGTGTTTCCACCTGTAATTATATCATTCAGATATAAATAGGAATTAGCGATGTCTGTCTGTCTGTCTGTCTGTCTGTCCATCCGTCCGTCCGTTCTTCCGCCCCGCCCACCCGCGCGTCTGTCCGTCCGTCCGCCCCGCTGGCCCGCCCGCATATTCACACAGTAATTCCAGTTGTCTACCCACGATAATTATCTATCTATTTGCACAACATTGGATATATATTTTAGCCTGAAGAATTTATCTTCTTGCTTTATTTCATGTTGTGTGATTTCTGCAATATGTACCTGGCGAGATTGCAGCGAAATATGACAGGCAATAAATCTTGCAATCTATTGTTTGTGTACTTTCGTTATTCAAATTCACAAGTGGAAAACTATTGTCTGTGACGACACCCAGGTTCCAACAGTAACGTGTATGCGTGTTTGGGCGGGCACTCGTGTGTGTGTGTGTGTGTGTGTGTGTGTGTGTGTGTGTGTGTGTGTGTGTGTGTGCGAGCGAGCGAGCGTGCGTGCGTGCATGTGCTTGTGTATATATCTTAGGGTTGTCACTCATATGTCTGTGATATGTAGGGGTCGCACACTTTTGTGCTGCAAATCAGACTTAAACAGACGAATGGAGCAGATGTCACGGGGTGTTCTTCTGTCTGAACGAGATGAACCATGTAAGATGTGCAGGTAAAACAGAACAGGTGAGCTATGATTTCACAGCCTTAATTGCAGAGCTTACAGACAGGCAGGTATACAGATATCTGCAGACAAACTAGCAGTGGACAGAAAAATAGCAACTTATCTTTACTTTGAAAGGATTAAGAATTGGGCGTGCAGGCCTGTCTGACATTCTGCCCTGTCAATATCTCTCTTTTCATGCATAATTTCATCATAAATCTCTATTAGGTTAATATTTAATTAAACTAAAATAAATGAAAGCGATAATAATATCTGCGTGATAAATACGTCAGAAAAGCGCAAAAATTATTACTACATTACTGATTAGAGCTAATTATCGTTAAGGCCACTGTTATGTGGCTTTGCTATTAGCTATGGGAAATATACAATAGAAGAAACTAGAAGAATGCTAAGTATGCTAGGATTTTAGAGGGAACGTACAGTTCTGATGTAGTGATAAAAGAGGAGCTATCTAGTTATGATGTAGTGATAAAAGAGGGGATGCACAGTTCTGATGTAGTGATGAAAGGGGGGATGTATAGTTCTGATGTAGTGTGATGAATGAAGGATTGTACTTTAAGGTTGGTGGTATCTTTTGATGTGCTTTGAAAGATTGTTGCACAGCTGAGCTGCGGAGCACGCTAAGCTCATTTTGTATAATTCTATCCTAGGTGTTGTAGTATGTAGTATGTTAAGGCGTTTGCTATATATTGCTATAGATAGTAATTTGCGAAATAAGATATGGTTTTGCCAGTAATTTGGCTTGTTTAAGAGGGAGTGTTAACGGGGTTGTTAAAAAGATTAAGACGTTAATATATGTTCGTACTGTCTTTTTTTATCTTTACTATGAATGAAATATGCAGCCCGTAAAATCTATTAGTGATTAATTTAAACAGTCATCTCAGATTGTGGAGAAATATATAATATCGTTGTCACCTCTGAAATGTTTGTTACCGTTCATTTTAACTAATGCTTACAGATAACAAATCAAGATTAGAATTCTATCTACGATAAGGTCTAGGACCTTGTCTTCACGTCACTTCCTGCTGTTACAAGTGTTGAGTTGAGTGGGGTCTCTGAATGCACAGAACCGTAGTTGTCTGGGTGATATTCACGCAGATTGCACTTAACTAATGTTGATTTACATACGGTTTTGCATAGCATCCTTATGTTGCATAAACAAGTCCTCTAGAATAATGGGTTCTCAAGAAGTTGGGAATTTTAAGGTTTTCAGGGGGGGGGGGGGGGGGGGGGTTAGAACACATATTCACAGACAGACTTCAAACCTGGCTTCAGGCACAATATCCTGGTTTTCTATTGTGCGTTTTGTTTGGTGAAGCACAATTTTCTGGCATTCTGGTGTCGTGTATTAAGTGACAATTCTTTAATGTTTTAGCTCTTTGTGTATTGTAATATGATTAATTTGGTGTGTTAATAAAATATTGTGAATATTAAAAAAATGCACCTTTGAGGGTTGGCAATTGGAGAAAAAAAAGGGGGGGGGGGGGTGAATTCTTCTCTTTTCGTTCGTTGGAAAGGGTGTGAATGACATTTCTGACATATGGTTAAAGGGTGCAATGGGCCAAAAATGTTAGAGAACCACTGCACTAGAACGTTACAATTTGGAGCGTTTTGTAGAATGTGCTGTCTTAATTGCCAGCTCCGTGGCGATGGATTTACGGAAACTATTCATGATCCCGCATACCTGTGTTCAAACACAGCTGTGCGAGATTTGGCAGCAGACCGCATTGCGTTTGTATTTTATGACATGGTATGGATGCCAATCGTTCAGAAAGCAGTGGCAAACAACTGAACGTAAACTTGCCAAGAGATCACAACAGCAACAAATGCTGGTGTTGACTGCAACTTCCCGTAAAGGATATGGAACTAACTTTTAATTAAATGTCTTAAATTAGACAGCCAAAATGATCAATCTGGACATTTTATGTGAAGCTAAGTCGCAAAGACAACTTATCACATAAATCAGAAAGAGGTAGTCATCGTTTGTGGCCACATGGCGAAGGAATTACGGAGGCGGTACGTGATCCCGCATATCCTCGTTCGAAAGACAGCTGCGCGCAGTTTGGCAGCAAACCGCGGTGCATTGGTTTTTTACGAAATGGTATGGGTGCCAAACGTTCAGAAAGCAATGGCAAACTTTTTTTTTTCATATCTAATTTACAGGACATCGCTATCAACACACCAGCATTTTTACTGCTGTTGTGGATGTCTTGGCCAGTTTGTGTTCAGTAGTTTGCCCATAGTGGCAAACTACTGAACGTAAACTTGCCAAGATATGACAACAGAAAAAAATGCTAGTGTTGACTGCAACGTCCTGTAAAGGATGTGCAACTACTAACTAATGAGAAGACAAAAACTGGAACATGTCGTGACGACCGGAAAGATTTGTGGAAAGAGAGATAGGGGAAGACAGCGGGAGAAGATTCTTGATAGTCTTGTGTCATGGCACGGAAGGGAGTCAACAGACGAACTGATCTATGCCGTCCGAGATCTCTATTTGTGGAGAGGCATGATCGCCCACGCCAACCGGCAAGGAACTGGATGATGATGGATGATGACTGTCATCTGGAAATAGATCGCTGGATGGCAATAGATATATAGGATGCCATTTATAGATGTCATTTATAGATTTTATTTATAGAAATGGCAAATAACAGATCCTTGAGCGAGTGCGTTGATGTCATGGTTAGAACGTAACGCTGACAATGGCAGGAGTGCCGTGGGACGAGGGCACCATGTCAGGTCTCGACATTCGCTATGTGAGGGTAAAGACTGATCACCTATCAGTGCGTGCACTCAGACCAACAACATGCCATGGTCCTAACACCTCACATTGCAGAGACAGATGTGATCTTACGGATAGAATTTGGTGGAACTGCGGTAAAGCTGTGGAAATGTAAACAGTATAAAATAACACAAAGTAATGCAGCTGTAGAGAACAGAATTATGAAACATACAGGACGTTGCAGCGACCAGCCTTCATCAGCAAACACATACATACACAAAACACAACATATAGTCACGGAGAAGACCCTCGAGTGACAACATTACGGCATAAGAACGAGATGAGAAGAATAAAAAGATGAATAAATGAGAATAATGAAGAGAACATGAAAATGAAAAAAAAAAATATTTGCTACTCATCTCAGCATCCCATATTTATAGAGTAAATGAAGCGAAGGTTGGTGTACAGCGTTTGGAGCAGGAGAGCCTGACATATGATACCACAACATCTAGTCTGAGAGTGGAGGTGGAGGCAGTCACAACGGTGTTTCTCTTGCAGGAAAACGAACAGCATACGCATGTCGTGAATGTAACAGACTCACAAAATATTACCGAAACTGTGAAGACAGGCATACTTCGGGCAGAGTAGCAGCCTTCCATTCAACAATCAGAATTAGGAGTATCTGTTGGTGTTTCCTCAGCACATGCAGGTGGTGGGAAATGAGCAGACGGATAAATTGGCTGGGACAGCACCGCTTGATGGGTCATTGGTGCATGATTAGGCAGACGTGATCGAGACCTTTGGGATCGCGTGTCTAATGAGGAAGAACAAATAAATCATGGTGGCCTGGAGAGAATGGTGATGCAGGGAGTGACCAGAGAATCTGGCCGACACTCAGCACTCCGATGGAAAGTCCAGGCCGACACATAATCAGACTGCCAATGATATCATTAGTATTGGGACTCTTCGCCGGCTATTCTACATGAGGACGGAGGACGTCCTGGGAAAGTCCCGAGTGCCAGGATGTCAGTTCTTAACTCAACCCAAGCCCCTTCACATACCCACTCAACCCAACCCCCTTCACATACCCACTCAACCCAACCCCCTTCACATACCCACTCAACCCAACCCCCTTCACATATCCAAACCCCTTCACATACCCACTCAACCCAACCCCCTTCACATACCCATGGTAGATTCCTACACTTACGGAAGTGTTTTTTTTTTTATCCCTCCCTCCTCATCCTTTCCTCCACCTCTTCCCCCACCCCTGATACTTGAGATACTCCATTATCTAAATTACTGGGTTGGGGTAAAGATTTATTATTTGATACTACTTGGTTTATGTTTATCAATAATGAATTTTATTAACGCCGCTAGATTAAAGCTCACTTTTATTGCCTCTAGTTTGCCCATTAGAGTAGCCTGGTCTGTCGTATTAAATGCTTTCCTCTAGTCTATAATCACTTATCCACGTTTATTATCGTCATTTGTATACCGGTTTTCTATCTTATTTGTTAAGGCCGTATGGCAAGGCTGTTTTGATCAAAACCTTATTGACCGACAGCTGTTAGCTGATTGTGAACTAAATGCTTTAGTTTACTTTATGGAGCAAGTCACCAGATTGCTGAACACATTATATGATACAGGAGATATACCTCCTGAATTATGTAACTCTGTATTTATTGCAATCCCAAAGAAATCAGGAATCTTGGAATGTGATCAACATAGAACAATTAGTATAATGAGTCACATCACAAAGATTTTGCTAAGAATTATCATGCAAAGAGTGAGGAAGAAGATGCAACCTGAAATAGGGGAAGAACAATGTGGGTTTGTAGAAGGAAAGGGTACAGTAAATGCTGTGTATATGCTGCGAACAGTTATTGAACGTGCTATAGAAGTAAACAAGGATATACATCTTTGCTTTATTGACTATACAAAGGCTTTTGATAGAGTTAGACATGTCAACATGGTGGATATGCTTGCAGATCTACAAATTGATGGGAAAGACATTAGACTTATCAAAAACATATATTGGAAACAACAAGCTGCAATAAGGATTGATAATGAAGTGGGACATTATCAGCCAATTAAGAGAGGTGTTAGGCAGGGATGTGTGATGTCTCCAGATCTTTTTTCCCTATACAGTGAAAATATTTTCAGAAATGTAGAGGATATAAATGGAATCAGCATTGGTGGAAGAAACATCAATAACATTAGATATGCAGATGATACAGTATTAATTGCAGACAATGCGCAGGACCTGCAACAATTAGTAATTCCGGTTTCAAGATGGCGACGGACGGTCGTGTTGTTTTGTGTTCGTTAACTTTTTCGCGTAGGGGATAGATTTATTCATCTCTTGCGTGTAATTGGTGTGCCAGGATGTAAAACCAGGAGTTTCTACTCAAGATCTGCGCGGGTGCTACGGAGTTCGTGCATCGAGCGAAGCCATCCTTGAGTGAATTTTCAGCAGCGTGTGTGGTTCAACAGCAGTCTGTGTTTACGTTTTTTCAACATGGCGGAAGAACGTGTTTTTTCCGAGCGGTCAGCAGTCAACATAACGAAGCGGCGTGGTAGCCGCGCAGGGACAAAGAAGCAAGGTAAGCGCGGTGGTTTGAGGCGTTTTACACTCAAGTGTCACCGTCTAGGACTCAGGAACATCCGTATTGTATATTGGAACTGTGCCAGTGTAAAACAACGGGGCTCTATTTTAGAAACACTAGTTTACAGGAACGACATTGTAGCACTCCAGGAGACGAGACTGGGCGATCAGCTACTCCGAATTGCCGGCTTCAAATGTTTCTACAACAGACGACATCTGGGAACGGCGATTCTCGTTCGCGACAGCATGGTGGCGTCAGAGCTAGACATGTCCAGTTGGGACAGTGACGATATACAAATACAGGCGTTGAGAGTTCATTCCAGTATACCATTCGTGTTGGTTAATGTTTATGCCCGCAATGCGAGTATGGACGCCCAGAAGTGGCAGTGCTTAAGTGGCATATTAGGCCACGAGAGAAATGCTATTTTCTGTGGTGACTTCAACGCTAAAGGCAGAGCATGGGGAAACACTTCCTCCAATACACAAGGGGAGGAGCTCGAGACTGCACTGGAAACCATCGACCTGGTTTGTATTAACAGTGGCTGTGTCACCAGGACAGCAAGCCGTCCAGGCGATGAGGACAGTGCTATTGATCTGGCGCTAGTTTCACCTTCACTCACTACAGTGTGTAGATGGGGTGTCCTAGGACACCATGGCAGCGACCACCACCCGTGCAGCATATTGGTGGAGAAAGGCAGAACCAGGCAGCACAAGCTAAAGGTAAAGACGTTCCAGTATGACAGTACAGGGCAAGATGTGGTGAGTAAAATAAGACGTGACAAGCGCAGAACGTTTCAGGGCTGGAAAAAAAGTTGGGAGCAGCCACCGTGGTGGAGTTTCGAGGTGGAGAAGGCCTGGGTGGATAAGCGTAGTGCTGTAAGGAGATGGCAAAATGCCAAGAAGAACAGAGCTGGTCATCCTAGTCCCTGCTTGCACTTAGAAAGAGAGATGCACACAAAAGTAAGCTATTTCAAAAAAACTGGTCAAGGTGGTTAAAAGCGAAAAATGGGCAGAGATGTGTCAAAGAGTAAGCACAGACAAGTCACTGAAATTGTTCTGGCTACTACATAACAGCATGAGTGGTGTAGTCAAGAATAAGAGCATTTCAGACTTCCAAGGTGCTGACCTCACCTGGCAGAGGACTGACGAGGACAAGGGCAAAGCCCTCTTTGAACGCTACCTTGAGCAGGGCAACCAGACAGACATGGGAGGCCGAAATCTGGCCAAGGAGGTCACCTCAGACAGATGCAAGGCCCAGAACACTTCGGAGGAAGACACAGTGACAGTGAAAGAAATCAAGGCTGTGCTTCGACGATCAAAAAACAGTGCTCCAGGTCCTGATGGCATAAGATACGACGACATAAATAGGTGTACCGACAATGAGTTAGAGAAACTAGCAGACATGTACAACAACAGTATAGGGAGTGCTAGCATCAAGAAGGAATGGTTACACAGCTATCTGATTCCCTTGCCGAAGCCTGACAAAGACCACAAAAAAATTCAGGGATATCGAATTATAACCATGCAGAATACAATAGGCAAGCTGCTGGAGAAGGTAATTATATCAAAGGAAAATATCAAGCCAACTAGATAGGCAAGGTGTTTTCCCACCTACCCTGGGTGGGTACCGTCCAAAAAGAGAAACCTGGACCAATGCAGCAGTCTTTGCCCATGATGTCTATGAAGGTTTCCACTCAGGCACTGAAACCGTTGCTGCAGCGATTGATCTTGAGGACGCATACAACAGAGTACCACTGGATTTTTTTAATGTTTCAGCTTCTTGAACTAAACGTAAGTCCATTCCTCCTTAGTTGGATCGCTGCAGCCCTCTACCAACGGAAAGTAGTTTTTAGATGTGGCAGTTGGACTTCGGAACCAACAACAATATATCCTGGCCTACCACAGGGATCACCATTATCTCCGGTACTGTTCAACGCCTACACAGTGAGAATCACCAGTGAGCAGATCACTGGACCTGGCAGGACTATTGTCGTATGCCGATGATGTTTTAGTGTATCGTCAGGGTAAGGATAGAGAGGAGGTTGCTGTGGAACTACAAACCGAACTCAATCGCATAAGTACTTGGTGTGATGAAGCTGGGGCAATGGTCAACCCAACAAAGGCAACAGTGACTTGGTTCTCGTTGAATAATCATATTGTCAACAATCCAACACCAACTGTAATGCTGTGTTCAGAGACGGTGGAAAGAACGCAGGCAATGAATTACCTGGGGATACGGTTTGATCGAAGCCTTGCTTATAATGTGCACATAGACCAGGTGATAACAAAGGCCAAGCGGGGTTTGGCAGCGATTGCGGGTGATGGCGGCAGCAAACTGTGAGCAGCGCCATCTATGTCTTCTGTACGAGGGGCTGGTCATGTCTGTTTTGGAGTATGCAATGGCAATCCTGACTCTCAGCCATAAGCAGATAGAAAGGATGGAAAGGATACAGAATGAAGCTATGCGCATTATTCTTGGATGTACAAGAGATACAGCATGCAGGGCGATGCGCTACCTTCTTGATTTTCCAACCATTGAAGAGAGAATACAAGTTTGCAGGGCACGCGCCTACCTCAGAATTAACGCAAACACACAACATCCACTGCATAGTGAAATTAGGAAGGTGAAGGGCAGCAGGTTAAAAAGAGGACGGTCGTGGATGGGTCAAGCCGAAGACATTCTTCAACAGGTGTGTTCACTTGAGGACTTAGAACCTGGCGAGGAGTGGGTGCAAGTGCCAACAGACTTCTGCACATCCTTTTCAGTTTGCATCCAACTAGATAGAAAATACAGACAAGAAAATCCGGCTGCTGTGGAGGCTGAAGTACAAGCGTTGATTTTCGAGAATTCGCTAGACGGTGACGCGGTCATCTACACAGATGGGTCGGTCGTCCGACATGTGAGAAGCTCATGGGCCTTTACAGCTCGGGCCGGAGGGAGAATTGTGAAGGAGGACTCTGGTGCTTTCACTGAAACCACAAGTAGCCTGACCATGGAAGTCATGGCAGTAAGTAAAGCAATAACATGGCTCGAGACACAGACATTCACTAGGGCTTGTTTCCTTAGCGACTCAATGAACATGATCAAGAGGATAGAGGAGGGGTCGATCCGAAGAGAATGGTTGCTGCCTCTGAAGCGGTCTCGGCTGGCAAAGATTAGTTTCATCTTCGTGCCAGGTCATGCGGGAGTACAAGGAAATGAGCGGGCTGACAAGCTCGCAGGTGAGGCTACTGTGGAGGGCGGACGCGCCATGGACCAGGCTGACATTCTGAATGCTCTACGAGAAGTGAGACTTTTGCGAGAACCAAGTGATGACTGTGAATCTACAACAATGGCCAGACTGCGAGAGCAGCAAATTAAAAGAGGGGTGGCCAAACAAGAACACTACGCAGGAAGCCAAAGAAGATTGATAAACCAACACAGAACTGGCGTCGTTAGCCGCTACACGCTGCGGGATTTGCTGAGGAGGGGATCAGAGCACTTATGGACTGAATGGTTCGATGTGCAACGAGGATGATCTGTCGACTAACTAACTAACTAACAATTAGTAAATGCGGTTGTTGTACACAGTGAGCAACTGGGGTTAGAATAAATTGTAACAAGACTCAGGTTACGGTCGTCACTAGGAAGAAAGAAGTGCCACAATGTAATATACAAGTAAATGGAAATATTCTTCAACAAGTGAATCGGTACAATTATCTTGGAACAGTCATAACATCTGATGGGAGATGCCTTGAAGAGATTAGAACAAGAATCGCCGTGGCGAAAGTAGCCTTTAGCAAGATGAAAAACATTCTGACCAATAAAAAGATGTCAATTGAAACGAGAAAAAGAGTGTTGACATAGAGCCTGTTCTTTTGTATAGATGTGAAACTTGGACAATGAGCAGTCAAGCTGAAAAACATCTGATGGCTGCAGAAATGTGGTTTCTGAGGAAAATGCAAAGAATACCATGGACAGACAGAAAAACCAATGACCAAGTACTACAGGAGACAAATGAACATCGTAAGCTGATTGGAGAGATTAGACGTAGACAGTCAAAATTTTTTGACATGTTATGAGAAGAAATGGATTGGAGAACTTGGTGACAACTGGCAAGATCGAAGGGAACAGACCAAGAGGAAGACCGAGAGGAAAATACCTGGATGGCTTGGCCACATGGCATGGACGGGACAGGAACACTGAGCTGATCCACGACACTGGTGATCGAGTGAAATGGCGAGTCATGACCGCCCACGCTTTCCGGCATGGCACATGATTGATTGATTGATTGATTACTTTATGGTTGATTACCTGGTGATTTTAATGTGGTAATATGAGAGAGTTGGATGTATAGTTACTCATGATATAATTATCATAGCGGCAAGTTTGTAAGATTTGGACATAGTTTAGCAAGCTTGAAGTCTGATAGAAAGTAGCCTTCGGTGTGACATTGCTTGTACATGAAGGTTAGTCACTGTCACTCCAGTTAATGGCCCTACTCAACGAGAAATCCGATTGCTAATCCAGTTAAGCCTGATAAATTATTCTTCAGGAATCCTTGTGCAGTCGGCAAGTCGTAAAACGTCGAGCTTTGGCGATCTCGAAACTACTGCTTAATTGCTGTCATAAAGTTCACAAAGAAAAGGCGTTCGTAAAGTGTATTGGACGAACACAATAAACGTTAGGTCAAATATATCGCATCTTTAGCAATTATTCCAATTATATTGGTCGGGTCTGTGAGGAAGGGATTATGCATTGAATTCGTAATCCCGCGTTCCGCGTTCGAAACACAGCTGCCGACGATTTGGAAGCAGACCGCCTTGCGTTGGTATTTCCTTACAATGGCATGAGTGCCAGTCGTTCAGAAAGCAATGGCAAACTACTGAACAGAAAGATTTCATCTTAAATTTGCAGTTACCGTCAGGATAACAGCTGCTCCACATTCCAACAACACCTGTTACAGTGTTACACGTATTTCAGCCCAAGTATAGTTCATTTGTTCACTTCATATGATATATAACTCTACAGTATGCACCTGATGAGATGCTGCGAATTATGCCAGGCAATAAATCGTGTGACTAATTGTCAGTGCTTTCTGTGTTTACATTCACTAAGGGAATGCATTACTGTATAAATTCTCCTTCAGGATTAGTGGCACGAGTATATTCTTCACTAATAGTTACAATTATGTCGGAAGGAATATCACTGTAGCATTTGTTCTCTCAAAATGATGAGAATAAAGTTAAGTCTCAAGGTGAACTTTAATTTGTAGACTACAGCCAGTCCACGCCTGTGTGATCGAAATTGTTTAATTCATTACTTGTAAAATGGTTTCATGTTCATGAACATGTGGAATGTGTTTTTGTTTGTCAAAGCTTTAATGAATTCCATGTATCGCTTCCTGTTTGTTTTGTGTGGTTATTAATGTCCTAAATGATAATGTTAGATATGACTGAGCTACTATATTAACAGTAGACGGTACTGCGTGATTTCTGATAGCGCCGACATGTTGGGCGGGACGCTTACCAAACCAGACACCCCGCATATGTGCCAACAGTTTCGGGCGGGCGAGTGCGTGAGATGAGCAAATGTGCGGAGTGCGAGGAAAACCACCTAAAGACTAAATACCATGGCAGGACAGACCAGGCCATAAGCCTAGTCGGCAACTCGGCTAGGATCGAAGCTCCGACTGGCGGACAGTTAGAGCGTTGCCTTGCTGATCGGCAGCGTCTGTATCTGCCTAGTCCGGGGATTGGTGTTACATTTCTCTGGACGTGAACTAGGCAGGCTGAGGAGAGGGTCATGCTACGTCGGCACACATGGTCTATACAATTCAGCTCAGGCTTTAGTGCTATGGAGAGGAATAACTCCTCCCTGGTCCCCGCCATGGGTTTTTAATTAGTGTGATAGCGCCAGACCAACGAATGGTTTGGTCTATCTCGAGTTAAAAATCTGGACAAACGCCTAAACGCCACTCTGAAACAAAGAGATCTGAGGCCATTTTCCTTGTAGCAGCCAGCTAGACCATGTGAAGGAAGGCGCTTGGGCTCTGTGTTAATAGTTTTGTGGCCAGCCGCCTTGAGAGAGAGATGTGAGTTCTCCATCTGGTTCATCAGTGAACAACATATGTCAGAAGAAAAAAGCCGTGAAGTGTAAAATGTTAATTAATAAATATGTGTTAAATCGCAGCACACGCCATGTTACCAGCTGAAAAGCGTTGGCGTGGGGCAAAACTGAGTGTGTGAACAGAGGTGTTAGGCGTAGGTGGTAGGGACAAAGAAAATAAATAGATAATTTAGAGAGTATACTAAAGTGAGCTGTTTTACAGATCAATGTAACGTCCCTGAGGTTTTAGGAATATAGCATTTAATACAGAGAGATGTAAGCAATCAGACGTGATGTGAAATATGTAGAATAGGTCATTGGTGGTGATTAAGTGTCATAGGGACTGATGTAAGTCATGCCAGCCAGCTGGACAAGATTATTTGTTGGGAAATTATTTTACATGGTTATCCTATGGACATTAATGTTGCTGGCTAAATAGATATGTGGGAGATTCACCAAAATATACAATGTGTGGGTCTAAATTATAGTTTATAGTAAAGACTGAAATAATGCCACATGGTGCCATGCTGCCATGTTGCATAGCAGGGAGTTTCGGTAAGTGCTTGTGAGATTGCTAGAAAGAAAGAAAGCTACTTGATAACAGTAGTGGTGTAGGATCATGTGTGTATGTGTTTACAGCAGCAAGATATGTTTACAGGATTATCTGTGACAATGGTGGGCATCACATGAGTGTTTGGTCAAGTGTGGGTGTGATGAGCACTCCAATAGCCACAAGGAGTAGGAAAGTAACAACGACTCGGGGTAATATTATAAACGTATGTTGAAGCAGAGAAGAGTACTTACATGTATATGTGTGCAAAATGATGGTCAATGGTTATATATATGTAGTTAGAAACATGTAGGTAATAAATGGAAGTGTAGAAACGTATTGAATTGTAGGGATGCCATGCAGATTGATAGCTACTAGGCATAGGAAATAATGCACCTTATACGCTGGGGTGCGTATCAGCACATCTAATGTAATCATAGCTGCTGAATGAAGTGTGGCTTTACTGAGGGAGAACAGGCAGATGTATCCGAACTGATATTGCGTAAAGGGGTTTCTCATGTAGCACTGAGGTCTGTGTCACCATTTGTACCAGAATGCAGTAATGTTGTGGATAGGTGTATCAAGGTGTTGATGGAATCCAGTGACTGAGATTCTGTATTAAGTTAAGCATAGCGGTTGTCGCACGGTGGGCGAGAATGTGATTAATTGCTACGTACACCTTTCGCAATAGCTCCATAGTGCAATTGCTATGTCGGTCTAGTCACAAATAGCTAGTACACTGATGTGGTTCTGCATTCGACAAACACTGGTTGTCATTAGTGTGTAATGATATGGCATAATATATATAGTACACAGTTGCTATATTAGTACTGATATGCTGTTTCTGCCCATGTACATGTTATGCTTTGATTCTGTCTCATTATGAATGAGCATTCTGCCATTATTTCTGTACTCCTTGATGACTATGGTAATGTTTGTTTATGAACTGTCTTAGTGTGGCTTTAGAGTTCACATCGAATTCCGTGTGTAATACACGTTGATCTTTAACTTTCTGTGAATGTTGTGATCTTCTTCATGCTGCAACAAGTCTACATTGTCACCTTCTGACACAATATGGTGTTCCACATTGTATATGATGTCTGGCTGTTTCATAGTTGGCCATGTTTGCTGCTGGTGTAGTTTGTAATGCTAATCAGATGTCTGTACTTGCACAGTATCATATTAGTGCTGGTACTCTTCATGCAAACTTGGACATTGTTTGGGTAGTGTCAAGTGAAACGTCCTATGTTGAGGCAACTGTATGTTCTAGTGGCGCGAGTCCAGTCAAATGTTGCTGTATTGGTGCCTAGGAGTAAATGTACTATTCAGATGTGGAGCACAGGAGTAACAACCTGTCATATATGTTTCTATTAGGAAAAAGATGTACGGGTGTCTGTGTTAGAAAAACAGTTGCACAGTGTGCGTCACAGTAGGAGAGAACTTGTAGAGCATTAGACTCAGGATATAATAGGTGTGTTTGGATTTTGCTCTCGTGGCTCTATCATGGACTGAACATTGATAGTGTTCTATGAACATGTGGTATAGGGGAATATGTGTGTCCTGTGTACCGGTGACTGCGGACAAAGTAATATATAAAATATTCTGCAAGGTGTAGACAGGGAACGATATGGGGTCCTTGCTACAAATGTAGCCACTTGGTAGGTAGGGGAAGCCAGATGACAGCCTAATACAGACAAAGGTGTCATTCTTCTATACCTGTTCACTGAATCAATGTTGAGATAGTTGTGTGTGTGGCATGTCTGATGTATGTTAACAAATCAGTCTGAGAGGTTGGGTTTGCCTGCAGTCTAGTCTCCTGATGTCATGGAACCTGCCTTTTATAGCTATGTGTTCCATCTAGCAATATCACGTGTAATCTCATGACAGCAGTGGCACAACTGGAGAAGACATAAAGTGGGTGATCGATGATGCACAACATTGCTGTTTGTATTTAACAATAGAGATGTAGTCATCTGAGAAGAATGAGTAGCATAGAATAATCATGGCAGACATCAGGGGTTACCTCAGAATAGCAGTAGTACAACTGAGGGAGAGTAGCGAAATAGATCCTATAGTTAAGTCATATGTTATATTGTATGTGCGCATTGCGTCATGTGTTTAATTGTTTCTTTACACTGATAATCAAGATTGTATTTTCAATGCTACAGGAGTGGCTGACTAGTTGAGTGTCAGCAGGCTGGTTCTTGGGGGATAGTAACTGTGTG
The DNA here is from genome assembly GCA_014155875.1 of Cepaea nemoralis. NCBI lineage: Eukaryota > Metazoa > Mollusca > Gastropoda > Stylommatophora > Helicidae > Cepaea > Cepaea nemoralis. Next base: position 18,066 of record JACEFZ010027662.1, read on the forward strand.
TCACAACTCTGTGTTTATGTCACGTCATTGGGGTTTATGTGTGTAACCTAGTTTTGTCGTGTTCTTATGGTCGTTGTGTGTCAACATGTCTTTTAGTGTATCATTCTACTCAGCTACTGATTGACGCACCTGTGTTGTGGTACTGAGTGTGACCTGCGTCTTAAGTTCTGGTGACTGAATAGGGCCACCCTTGGTTGATGTGATATATGCAGTTGTCTGTTGTATCTGTCAGTGAACATCCCTTATGTAATGCTTTATTCAATGCGCTTGAACACAAATCGTCACCAAAAGTTTGTAGCAGTGATAAATAACGACTATTGTACTGGTTCTGATTTGTTGCTTAGTCTCTTTTAGTTTTTACACCACTATTTCTCTCACAATCTAACACTTATCCAATGTCTGGGTCTCAAATATGACAGTTATTGTCCAGAGTGAGGCCCTGCCCGAGATCTCGTATATCTTCTTATCTAATTACTATATCTTTTTTGTCGGTTGAGGCGGTGTGAGGTTCTCTCTCTTTTCACTATTTTCTTCTTGGCCGTAACGAAGTCAGAACTACTCTTTATCCTCTTAGCACCGTAGTGAAGGAAGCATCAGTCTTATGATTGTCTCTCTTTGTCTTTCCTCGGCTACATTTAGTATGACTTATTAAAACGCGATGTATGGCTATCGTCTGTCAACACGCCATGTGCCAGTAAAGTATAATGTCTGTAAGGCCGCGTCTGTGGATACGGGATAACGAACGCAATCGCAATCCTGCGTACGCATTCGACATCAGCTGCGGGTGATTTGGGAAATACAGTATTGTGTCGATTTTTAACAGAGGTAAGAGCGTCGGTCGTCAGAATCTAAGATAAACTATACCTTTAAACATGTAACGTGCTTGTAAATCACAAACTGCCAAATAATACTGGTATTGATTGCGTCGTCCAGTAAAGGACACGCAGTCAACTGTTAATGTCTTTAAATAGTTGTTCATGTTCCGCGAAGGATGTGTACTTGTTTCCAGACTACGGTTGTGATGAGGTCCTTATGTTATGTGCCCCATCTCCATCCATCTCTCACATATGGTATCTGGCGAATAAACGAACAGATAGATGTACAACAAACAGAAAGACTAGCGGATAAGTAGAGAGGCAGACAGATTACAGATAGACATATTACAGATAGACAGACGGATAGTATTCAGAAAGACGGTGGGACAGAACAACTGAATTTAGAAACTCAGTAAATATGTAGACGGAAAATTCGAAGAATAAAAAAGACAGATAGATATATATTATATGCAAACAGACACACATATATACAATTTGGGAGTTTCTGTGGCGAAGTGGTAAAGCCGTTTGACTCGTGCTCCGAAAGTTGTGGGTTCGATTCCGGGCCGCACCCTTCGGTTTACGAGTTAAATGTTTCGGAAACTCCTGTGGGTCGTCGCTAAAAGCTACGGAGTTCGTGCTTTGTGTGACGCTTTCCGTGCTGCGGAAAGAGACCGAGCCATATGGGATAAAACCCGGTGCAATGAAGTCGACCCTGTCGACTTTTAAGCGACTTTTTTTTACATATATACAATCACACACACACACACACACACACACACACACACACAAAGAGAGAGAGAGAGAGAGAGATACGTAGACAGACAAATGATAAACAATCAAAGCGAATACATAGGCAGATAGGGAGGGGTGTAGACAGTGACACATAAACACACCACATTGCAGACTACGCACAGATAAAGTGGATATGTGGATATTCCACAGCACATCAGCACATAGACAAACATACGAAACTCACATCAATAACTGGGTGTAACATATAGAGCACGAGCTGAACAAACAAACTACACGTTGGAAACATAAACAGGGAGGGAGAGGGATATAAACAATAATATACAACTAGCACAGATGTGAAGTCAACGATCCGCAGCGCCAACTCTAGTCTCTGCTGTCAGTAACGCCTTGATCTTATCCCACTCCGAAGTCATGTTCGAAAAATGCAGCCCTGGGGCCACCGTTTTTTAAATTGCTTCCTTGCAACTGGATTTCACCGCTGGATTATAAACACATTTTTATCCAATTATTGCAGTTTGTTTCGAAACCACTCTGCGCCTACCTGAAGTTGACGAGTAAGGCGGCCAGGTGTGTGTGTTCTCACAGCTCACTTGGCAGCACAGATAGAGAAGTGGCAATTTCACGCCATCTCAAGTGGTTTACAGTCTGAATCGTCGCGTGTTGTGTCAGCTGTCATATCTCACCACAAGCATCTGTTATCTCGTATGTTTCACAGAAGTTCTATCAATGATGGTTTTCCCTGCTACCATGCCCACCTATGCAGCTGTTTCTCCGTATGTTAACTTCCACATGGGGTTGCTAAACGGTCTGATTTTCCTGGTTAGTTCAGGATATCACCATCATCAAGTGTCCTGCCAGCTGGCGTAGGCGTCCATGGCTATCTATAGATCTCGGTCTTTGATGTTCTTAATCAACGTTGCTGATGATATTCTTCGATGCCACCGTCTCAATCCATCCAGCATATATTATCTTGGTATGTCTCTGCTTCTTTCCCCTTTGATCTTTCCAGTTGTCTCAATATTCCTCAATACCTCTATTCTCATCACATGACCACATAAAGCTGTTTGTCTCTTTCTTATTGTTATATATAATGTTCTAGTTACATTAGCCTCTTTCAGGCTATCGTTGTTTGTTACTTTTGCAGTCCAGTGAATTCGCAGCATTCGTCTCAGGAACCACATCTCTACAGTTTCTAAGTTCTTTCAAATTTGTTCATTTATATTCCAAGATTCACTGCCATACTGAAAAACAGGTTATATATAGCACTTCAGCACTCTCTTTCTTACATTCATTGATAGTGACTTATTGTACAATACATTCTTCATTTTCTGAAATGCAGCTTTTGCTTGTCATATTCTGCTCTGAATCCCTGTTGTGCATGTTCTATAGTTGAAGACTCCCTCTTGGGTTCCAGACAAAAGACATTCTAGATATACTACTGTTTTCTCATTGTACGTCCCATCCAGTGCAAGCTTCTTTTCTCCCATTTCTTGATTCGATGGAATTTGTTTAGTTCTCTCCGACAGTTCCACACTGATGATACCTCATGATTCAATAGAATTTGTAATAATTCTCTCCGTGAGTTCCACACTGGCGATCCCTCATGCTTCATTAGAATTGTTTAGTTCTCTCCATGACTTCTACACCAGTGATCCCTCATGCTTAATTAGAATTGTTCTACACCAGTGATCCCTCATGCTTAATTAAATTGTTCTACACCAGTGATCCCTCATGCTTAATTAAAATTGTTTATTCATCGAGAATGTCTGCTACTAGTCGACGTGTCCAATTTCAGCGCCAACCAGTTTTACTATCTTCTCGATTCTCCGAAATGTGTCCAGTTCTCTCTTAAAAGGCTAACAGTTTAACACATTACACATATTGAATAAGGCCTCCTTCTGTGTTAGATAACGTCCTGGGATTGAGAAAGCCACACTTCTAGAAGCTGTAGTGCACTTAGTATCTCTAGTCGGCAATGATACAAGTTTGGGAATCACACAGTGATAACACGTTTGGAAACCATAAATTGATAATACGTTTGGAAACGTTTGGAAACCACAATGCGATCAGATGATAAACACGTTTGAAAACAATTTCACGGCGGGAATCTATTTTGCTACAGTCGTTACTGGTTCTTGAATGTTTCAGTGTTGGTCGTGTTTTCCGTCATTCCTGTAACTGTATGCTTGTCTGAAAGGTTTGTCTGTTGATGTCATACAGTTGTGCCACTATTAAGCAAACAGCTGTCTATCTGTCTGCCAATGTTCTATGACTGTTAAACGGCTGTCTCAAACAGCTGTCTATCTGTCTGTCAATGTTCTATGACTGTAACCAAGCTGTCTATCTGTCTTCAATTTTCTTTGACTGTTAAACAGCTGTCTATCTGTCTGCCAAATGTTCTATGACTGTTAACGGCTGTCTCAAACAGCTGTCATCTGTCCTGCCAATGTTTCGATGACTGTTTAAACAGCTGTCTATCTGTCTGCCAATGTTCTATGACTGTTAAACAGCTGTCTATCTGTCTGCCAATTTTCTATGACTGTTAAACGGTGTCTCAAACTGGTGTCTATCTTCTGCCAAGTTCTATGACTGTTAATACAGCTGTCTATCTGTCTTTCTCCATTTCTATGTTTTGTTAAACAGCTGTCTTATCTTGTTTGTCAATGTTCTATGACTTTTAACGGCTTGTCTCAACAGCTGTCTATCTGTCTGCCAATGTCTAGTGACTGTTAAACGCTGTGCTTCAAACAGCGTCTATCGTGTCTGCCAATGTTCTATGACTGTTTATCACTGCTATTCTGTCTGCCAATGTTCTATGACTGTTAAAACGGCTGTCTCAAAACAGCTTCTATTCTGTCGCAATGTTCTATGACTGTTAAACGGCGTCTCAACAGCTGTCTATCTGTCGCCAATGTTCTATGACTGTTTAAACAGCTGTCTATCTGTTTCGCCATGTTCTAATGACTGTTTAACGGCTGTCTCAAACAGCTGTCTATCTTTCTGCCAATGTTTCTATGACTGTTAAACGGCTGTCTCAAACATCTGTCTATCTGTCTGCCAATGTCTAGGGACTTTAAACAGCTGTCTATCTGTCTGCCAATGTTCGATGGACTGTCAAACAGATGCTATCTGTTGTCAATGTCTATGAATCTGTAACGGCTGTCTAAACGCTGTCTATCTGTCTGTCAATGTTCTCATGACTGTGTTAAACGAGACTGTCCTCAAACAGTGCTGTCTAGTTGCTGCTGTCTGTCGGATGTGTTCTATGACGTTAACGGCTGGATCTCAAACACAGCTGTCTATCTGTCATGCCATGCTTCGTATGACTGTTAAAGGCTGTCATCGAACGCTGTGTCTGGTCCTGCCAAACGTCTTGCTGATCATGATGCTCGTGTCCATGTCCGCCATGTCTATGTTGTAGTATCTCTGGACTGTCTGATCTGTCTGTCAATGTTCTATGACTGTAAAAGCTGTCTCATACTGCTGTCTATGACTGTCTGCCAATCGTCTAGTGACTGTTACTACACGGCTGTCTAAAAAGCTGTCTAAATCTGTCTGCGGTCAATGTTCTATGTCTGTGTATTAAACGGTGTCTCAAACGTCTGTTCTATCTGTCTGCCACATTTGCTAAGGTAGTACTGTTAAACGGTCTGGCGTAGTCTGCTCTGCAATGGTTCTATGACTGTTGAAACGGGCGGTCTAGCCTGTCTGCCAATGTTCTATGACTGTTACACGGACTGTCTATCTGTCTGTCAACTGTTCTATGACTGTTACAACGCTGTCTATCTGGCCTGTCAATGTTCTACATGACGTTTGTTTGTAAACGGTCTGTCTATCTGTCTGCTGCCAAGTTCTGACTGTCTACACGGCTGTCTATCGTCTGTCCTGTCTAGACTGTCACGGCTGTCTATCTGTCTGTCAAGTCTATGACTGTTCACACGGCTGTCTTGTCTAGTCTTGTGCAATGTTCTATGACAGTAAGACTCTGTACGATCTGTGTCAATGTCCTACGACTGTGACACGGCATGTCTGTCGTCGTCATAATGTTCTGTGACTGCTTTCACGGCTGTCTGTCTGTGCATGTTCTATGACTGCTACAGGACGGCGGTCTAAACAGCTGTGTATCGTCTGAATGTTAATATGAATGTACACGGCTGTCTCTGTTGTCTACATGTTTCTGTGTTCATCTCAGAGATCGTTCTTTTTAGTCTCATCTGTCTGTTGTCTTAGGACATGACAGCGGGTCTATATAAAGAAACTGTCAGTGACTGTAAACAAACTGTCAATATATCTCCGCAATACTCCACTCTTCACTATACCTGTCTGTTTACACAGTATGTAGCTGTGTAATACATGATCGGTCATGCTTCGGTCTGTGTGTGTCTGATGTACTGGTGTCTGTCGGTGTCTGCTGTGTATGTTGTCTGTGTCGTGTGTGTGTTGTGTGTTGTCTGTGTCGTGTGTGTGTTGTATGTTGTCTGTGTTGTCTGTGTGTTGTGTGTATGTTGTCTGTGTCGTGTGTGTGTCTGTGTGAGTGGTCTGCGGTCGTATCTGCGTGTGGTTATGGATTCTGATGGCTGTGTGTGCGATGTCTTGTACGTGATGTGTTGGTGCTTGTAGTGTCTGTCTGTGTCGTGTGTGTGTTGTGTGTTGTCTGTGTCGTGTGTGTGTTGTGAGTTGTCTGTGTCGTGTTTGTGTTATCTGTGTCGTGTGTGTGTTCTGTGTTGTCTGTGTCGTGTGTGTGTTGTCTGTGTCGTGTGTGTGTTGTGTGTTATCTGTGTCGTGTGTGTGTGTGTGTGTTGTCTGTGTCGTGTGTGTGTTATCTGTGTCGTGTGTGTGTTATCTGTGTCGTGTGTGTGTTATCTGTGTCGTGTGTGTGTTGGCTGTGTGTTGTGTGTTGTCTGTGTCGTGTGTGTGTGTGTGTGTCGTGTCGTTGTGTGTGTGTGTGTGTGTGTGTGTGTGTGTGTGTTGTGTGTGTGTGTGTGTGTGTGTGTGTGTGTGTGGTGTGTGTGGTGTCGTATGTTCTGTGTGTGTGTGTGTGTGTGTGTGGTGTCGTGTGTGTGTGTGGTGTTGTGTGTGTTGTGTGTGTGTGTGTGTGTGGTGTGTGTGTGTGTGTGTTGTGTGTGTGTGTGTGTGTGTGTGTGTGTGTGTTGTGTGTGTGTGTGTGTGTGTGTGTGTGTGTGTGTGTTTGTCTGTGTGTGTGTGTGTGTTGTGTGTGTGTGTGTGTGTTTGGTGTGTGTGTGTGTGTGTGTGTTGTGTGTGTTGTGTGTGTGTGTGTGTGTGTGTTGTGTGGTGTGTGTGTGTGTGTGTGTGTCTGTGTCGTGGTGTGTGTGTGTGTGTGTGTGTGTGTGTGTGTGTGTGTGTGTGTTGTGCTGTGTCGTGTGTGTGTTGTGTGTCGTGTGTGTGTTGTGTGTGTGTGTGTGGTGTGTGTGTGTGTGTGTGTGTGTGTTGTGTGTGTGTGTTCTGTGTGTGTGTGTGTTGTGTGTGTGTGCTGTGTGTGTGTGTGTTGTCTGTGTGTGTGTGGTTGTGTGTGTGTGTGTGTGTTGTTGTGTGTGTGTGTGTGGTGTGTGTGTGTGTGTGTGTGTGTGTGTGTGTGTGTGTGTGTGTGTGTGTGTGGTGTGTGTGTCGTGTGTGTGTGTGTGTGTGTGTGTGTGTGTGTGTGTTGTGTGCTGTGTGTGTTGTGTGTCGTGTGTGATGTGTGTGCTGTGTGTCTGTTGTGTGTGTGTGTTGTGTGTGTCGTGTGTGTGTGTGTGTGTGTGTGTGTTGTGTGTGGTGTGTGTGTGTGTGTGTGTGTTGGCTGTGTGTGGTCGTGTGTGTGTGTGTGTGTGTGTGTGTTGTGTGTGGTGTGTGTGTGTGTGTTGTCTGTGTCGTGTGTGTGTGTTATCTGTATGTTGTGTGTGTTGTTGTGTGTGCCATAGTGGTGTGGTTGTGTGTTGTGTTGTCTCGTGTGTGTCTGTGTCGTGTGTGTGTGGTCTTGTGTTTGTTGTGCTTATAGTGTTTCTGTGTTATGTGTGTGGTACGTGTGTGTCGTGTAGTCGTGTGTGTTGTCCGTGTGCATGTGTGTTGTGCGTGTTGTGTGTTCCGTGTTTTGTATGCGCGTGTGTGTATGTATGTGTTCGTTTGCGTTGTGCGTGTATATGTGTGTGTTGTGCTTGTGTGTTTGTGTGTGTGTGTGTGTGTATTGTGTGTGTTCAGTGTGTGTTGTGTAGTGTCCATGTGTATTGTCCATATGTCATGTGCGTGTGTCCGTGTGCCACGGGTGTGTTGTGATTGTTGCGTTCTGTGTGTAAGTAAGCTCGATTTGTATTGCGTGTTCTAGCTCTGTGTGTGTGTGTGTGTGGTGTGTGTGTGTGACTTCACGTAACACTACACTCGTAACTAGTGTACTCGCTGTCCGCTACGACTGTCTCGCGTTTACAGTCCCTCCAGAGCATTGTTATTTCTACGCGGTGGTCCGCCTATTGAGCACACACTCAGTCTCCTCAACGATCATGTAGACCGACACAAACGTACATCACTCATCCTGTGCGTGTTGGCAAATAAATATTGGCTTTTCATCAATGCCCGAATGCGCGACGATTATGACGGAAGAAGAAAGGGCCTTTTCATATATGTGAGTGAGTTAAGCTAAGAACCGACATCACTGCACTGACAGGATATTCCATAAGCGCGTCCCCTCGTTCAACAGCCAGCAAAGAGCTTTTCATATGTATGGCAGAGATACACCTGTAAAGTTTCTCTTTCTCTTGCCACATCTCCCGCCTCATGCACCTTATGCCACAAAAATCTGTAATGTCTGCCTCCACTCTGGCCAATCTCCGACTAAATGCACCATCCCGTCCAAGACATCGTGTAATGTCCTGCCTCCAATTCTTGCCATGTCTCCGACTCATGCACCTTTATGCAAGAAGTAGTTCTTCTTCTTCTTATTTCGTTCGCTTGAAGTATGTCTATAACTGCAATGTTGTCTCTGTATGAATTTAATTGTCTTTTTTAGTTCACTCAGCATCCATAGAGTTTATCTTCCACTGTCTTCTTCTGGGCCAGAAGGTTGCCTAGATATGTTATATTTTGGGTAGTCTTGGAGTATGTGTTCTGGTGTCTGCGACGCCAATCCACGTGTGCAGATGGCTGATTCACCAATCTTGAAGTTTGCATACATGTGGTACGTAATCTATTGTGTCCTGTTCTGAGGTGCAGAATAATAACTTGTTCTGGTCTGTCCATATTGTGGTAGTCGTCTGAGCAGGTTTTGGTGGCTTTCTGACTGATTTGAACAACTAGGCTTAGAATTAAATTACAAGAAAACGCAGATCATCGTCGTCACTAGACAGAAGAAATACCAAAATAAATATACAAGTAAATGGGAATGCTCTAAACAAGTGAATCGGTTACAATTATCTCGGAACAGTTATAACATCTGATGGGAAATGCCTGAAGAGATTAGAAACAAGAATCGCCACGGCGAAGGTAGCAAGCTGGAAAACATACTGACCAATAACAAGATAACATTTGAACGAGAAAAGAGTGATGAGGTGCTACATAGAACATGTACTTATGTATGGATGTGAGCGTGACAATGAGCAAACAGGCTGGAAAACAGCTGATGGCTGCGGAAATGTGGTTTCTGATGAAAATGCACAGAAAAAAAACCAATGACCAAGTCCTACAAGAAATAAATGAAAATCATAAACTGATTAGAGAATTGTTAGAGAAAAGTGTTTTCGTCACGTTATGAGACGAAATAAATTGGAGAACTTGGTGACAACTGGTAAGATCGAGGGAAAGAGAACATGGGAAGGCAGAGAATTAAAGCTGTACCTAGATGGCTTGGCCACGTGATATGGTCGAGACAAGAACACAGAGCTGATCCACGACTCTGGTGATCGAGTGAGATGGCAAAAACATGACCGCCTACGCTACCGCATGGCACATGATGATGAATCGAATGTATAACTTCGTGTGCAATATCTCACTTAGTCACTCCAGAACTGAACAATTCCCTACAATCTGATACATGACTAATATAATTAATTGAACGTAAACTTGCAAGTAAATCAACAAAGTAGTAAAATGTCTGGTGTGGACAGCGATGTCTGTAATTGGATATGCAAATTAGTATTTGGTCAGTAACAGTCTAATACCACTCTAGTTTTGTATCAGTACCATTCGTAAGTCATCTCATCCACTGTCGAACTATCATAGTTGTCAGTCATATACGCAGGTCTTTAATACTGCACTAATATTGTTCAGTAACAGTCTAATACTGCACTAATATTTGTCAGTCACAGTCTAATACTGCATCGAATAGTTGTTCAGTAACAGTCTAATACACACTAATATTTGTCAGTAACAGTCTAATACTGCACTAATATTTGTTCAGTAATGCAGTCTAATAGCTGCACTAATATTGTTCAGTAACGGCGGTTGTCGTGGGTTGGATACTGCAGATGATTTCCTACTACACTGAACGGCTATATTGTTGTTCAGTAAGTAGTCTAAGTACCCCACTCACTCTCACTAACTAATTGTTCGTAACAGTCTCAGATACACCTCATCTTTGTTCAGTAACTGAGTGCGACTAATCTAGCGTTACTAATATTTGTTCAGTGAACAGTCTAATACTGCACTACCGGAAGTTAACCCGGTCAACAAATGCCCGCAGAAGGCGGATAGTGTCGGCCTAGATACGCTGCTCAAGACGCAGCATCTGCTGTAAACAGGGCACAACGCATCACATCCGGAAAAAAACTCCGTGATGAACGAAGAAGAAGAAGACTGCACTAATATTTTGTGTTCCGTCACAGTCTAATACTGCACTAATGTACACGTCAGCGGAACACTACCATACCACCTTGTAAAGATATGAGGAGCCTCAGTATTGTATACGCGGAGTTGTTCCATATACCCTTCATTCAATTCATTTGTCGGATTCTCTGCGCATTCATGAGACTGGCAACACAGCCAAAAAATAAAAAACGTGGTTATTTATCATATAAAATCATGCATCATAATTTGTGTTATGTTTTGCATATCCTTTTTACAGGCATCGCTGTCAACACCAGCAGTTTACTGATGTTGCTAATGTCTTGGAAAGTTTACGTTCAGTAGTTTGCATTGATTTATAAACAACTGGCTCCATACACACACTTTAAAACCAGCGCAACGCGGTCTGCTGTCAAATCGGTCGCAACTGTGTTTCGAACGCGAGTAATCGGCTTACGACCGCGTCCGCAAGCCTTAGTCACCGACCGGCTCTCATATTCAGAGACAGATATAATACAGAAGACTGTAAAAAAAGAAAAAAGACGAGTAAAAAGAGAAATAAACAGAGGTGTTTGGTTGCTGTGAATTACAATAGTTTCTTCGGGAAGCACTGTCGTCACTTGGAGGGGACGGCTCTAATTACTAACCCCTTTATGCCGATGATGTTCAAATGTTGCGTTGCCTAATGTGTCCTCACATACTTCGACTTTCCTTGACTTCTATGAGTGCCAATTATACATGAACTTGTTCTCGTGCTACTTTCCTCCCCCACCCACCCCAGTTCGTAGTAAGACATATGTCTGTGAGGAGAGAAGCAACGAGTAAACACTTGGTGTTGTTCGGTGAGACCTGAGCATCAAGACTTGTTGTCCCTGCATGTCGAGATTTTTTCATACACTTAATGTTGTCCTGCCGTCGTGCTTCTAATTACACGCTTGGGACTGGTTGAAGAATGGGGAGTGAGAGGGGAGAGAGAAGTGGGAGTGATATGACGACAGGAGAGAGAGAGAGAGAGAGAGAGAGAGAGAGTGAGAGAGAGAGAGAGAGAGAGAGAGGAGCGAGAGAGAGAGAGTAGAGAGAGAGAGAGAGAGGAGAGGAGAGAGAGAGAGAGAGAAATAGTGAGAGAGAAAAAGAGTGAGATTGAGAGATTGAAGGAGAAAGAAAGAGAAGATGGAGAGAGTCAGGTGAGAAACTAGAAGGGACAGAGAGAAAGATAAGAGTTAGAGAAAGAGGAGAGAGGAGACAGAGACAGAGACAGAGAGAGAGAGAGAGAGAGAGAGAGAGAGAGAGAGAGACCCAAACTAGCGAAGTGTATTCTCTCAGGGCTTGCAAATGGGTGCACAGATCTGTCTAGCTTTCGGCCGTGTCCGGACAGCCATCCGTCTCACGTCCACTACAGTTGTCAGAAAGGATGCAGACAGGAAGAGCCAGGCACGGACCGGTCGGTATTCGGTTTCTATACGGTGGTACGACCGCCAGAAAACACTTGTCAGAGATCCCACAACATTCGACCCATCCGACCCATACAACACTTGTCAGAGATCCACAACATTCGACCATCCGACCCATACAACACTTGTCAGAGATCCCACACATCGATCATCCGACCCATAAACACTTGTCAGAGATGCCACAACATTCGATCCATCCGACCCATACAACACTTGTCAGAGATGCCACAACATTCGATTCATTCGACCAATCCGACCTATAAAACACTTGTCAGAGATCCCATAACATTCGATCCATAGACCCATGAAACTTCTCATAGATCCCACAACATTCGATTCACACCCATAAAACACTTGTCAGAGACCCACAACATTCGATCCACCCGACCCATAAACTATTCATGGACCCATTTTCAACTCCTTGACAATGTAGGGTATATGGTGCGACCCCCATTATGTATAGAAATTCGGCACTGCTGGTGATGTGGGCAATATCCGAGCTGCGGCTGTGACTTCTATAACAGACCGGATTGACACGGTCCGACTGAAAACTTGCTGACTCTTCTACTGTATAATGTTGGACAATGTCTGGCTAACATCTGTGAATGTTGGACAATTTCTGTGACATTTGTGTATGGATGTGAATGTTGACAATGTCTGGTCACATCTTGTGGGTGCTGGACAATGTCTGGTCACAACTTACTGTGTATGGATGTGAAGGTATGGACAATGTCTGCGTCACATCGTGTGGGTGGCTGACAAGGTCTGGTCACAACTTGTGTATGGATGTGAATAGTTGAACAATGTCTGGTCACATCTTGTGGGTGCTGACAATGTCTGAGTCACATCTTGTGTATGGATGGAATCTAGACAATCAGTAGTGAAGCACTGGAGCCGCTGTGAATTGTAAGAAGAATGCTGGACTATGTCTGGTCACATCTTGTGTTTGCATGCCAATTTTGTGAAACAGTGATTAGTTTACTAGATCAACTGGTCAGCCCGCCCGCTCATGTGTGTCGAAACAGTGATTAGCTTACTAGCAACTTGGTCAGCCGCCCGTTCAGTGTGTGAAACAGTGATAGTTTACTATATAGAACTTGGCCACCCGCCGTCAAGTGGATTGAAACGGTGATTAGTACTATCAACTTGGTCACCGCCCGTCGTGGTGTGAACAGTGATTAGTTTACTATCAACTTGGCCCACCGCCCGTCAGTGGATTGAACAGTGATTAGTTTACTATCAACTTGGTCAGCTCGCCCGTCAGTGGATTAAACCGTGATTAGTTTACTATCACTGTGGTCAGTACTCCCTTCAGTGGCTGTGAAACAGTGATTAGTTTACCATCAACTTGGTCACCCGCCCCGTCAGTGGGTGAATCAGTGATTAGTTTTACTATCAACTTGGTCAGCCCGCCCGTAAGTGCTGTGAAACCGTGTTTAATTACTGGCCAAGTTGATAGTAAACTAATCCTGTTTCAACCACTGACGGACGGGCTGGCCAGTTGATAGAAACTAATCACTGTTTCACAGCACTGACGGGCGGGCTGGCCAAGTTGATAGTAAACTAATCACTGTTTCACAGCACTGACGGGCGGGCTGGCCAAGTTGATAGTAAACTAATCACTGTTTCAAACCACTGACGGGCGGGCTGGCTAAGTTGATAGTAAACTAATCACTGTTTCAACCACTGACAGGCGGGCTGGCGATGTGTTGATAACGACCTGTGGCTGGGAATATCAGAAGCACTATCGGACGCGGGTTCGACCCCTGGGCTTAACGCTTGGCCAAAGTAATAGGAAAGATTAGCCTCCCCCCCTCCAGGCTCTGTGACCTACAAAATTAGCCTCCCTCCCTCCTGGCTCTGAACCTACAAATTTAGCCTCCCTCCCCCTCCTTGCCTTGTGACCTACAACATAGCCTCCCATCTCCTCTGCTCTGTGACCTAAAAAATTAGCCTCCCCCCCTCCTGGCTCTGTGACCTAAAAAATTAGCCTCCCTCCCCTCCTGGCTCTGTGACCTACAAATTAGCCTCCCTCCCCTCCTGGCTCTGTGACCTACAAAATTAGCCTTCCCTCCCCTCCTGGCTCTGTGACCTACAAACTAGCCCTCCCTCTCCTCCTCCTTGCTCTCTCCTACCAAATTAGCCTCCCTCCCCTCCTGGGCTCTGTGACCTACAAAATTAGCCTCCCTCCCCTCCTGGCTCTCTGACCTACAAAATTAGCCTCCCTCCCCTCCTGGCTCTGTTACCTACAAAATTAGCCTCCCTCCCCTTCTGTGCTCTGTGACCTACAAAATTAGCCTCCCCTCCCTCCTGGCTATGTGACCTACAAAATCAGCCTCCCTCCCCTCCTGGCTCTGTGACCTACAAATATCCTCTCCCCTCCTGGCTCTGTGACCTACACAATTAGCCTCCCTCCCCTCCTGGCTCTGTGACCTCAAAATTAGCCTCCTCCCTCCTGACCCTGTGACCTACAAAATTAGCCTCCCTCCCCTCCTGCTCTGTGACCTACAAAATTAGCCTCTCTCCCCTCCCTGGCTCTCTGACCTACAAATTATCCTCTCTCCCCTCCTGGCTTCTGTGACCTACACAATTAGCCTCCCTCCCCTCATGCTATGTGACCTACAAAATTAGCCCCCCCCCCATCCCTCCTGGCTCTGTGACCTAGAAATTAGCGTCCCTCCCTCCTGGCTCTGTGACCTACAAAATTAGCCTCCCTCCCCTCCTGGCTATGTGACCTACAAATTAGCCCCCCCCCCCCCATCCCTCCTGGCTCTGTGACCTAGAAAATTAGCGTCCCTTCCCTCCTGGCTCTGTGACCACAATTAGCCTCCCATCTCTCTGGCTCTGTGACCTACAACATTAGCCTCATCCTCTGGCTCTGTGACGTACAAATTAAAGCGCTCCCAACTCTGCTGTGACTACAATAATAGCCTCTTCTCCCTTTGCTCTCTGACCTACATACATTAGCTCCATCCCTCTGCTCTCTGACTACATACATAACTTCCCTCCTCCTGGCTCTCTGACTACCTTAATAATCTCCCTCCTCCTGGCTCTCTGACCTACATAATTATCTCCCATCCTCCTGGCTCTCTGACATACATAATATATCTCCATCTCTCCTGGCTCCTCCGATCTACAAGATGTGTTCGCGTAACGCGCGTCACAAACCCAAAGCAGGACGCTGCTCCCGGACACCATGTTTCCCATCGTGGGCGCGTAGCGTAGCTCATAGGGAGCAATGGATGATAATATTACTGAGCGCCGGTAGGACGAGGATTATCCGCCACGTTCGTCGTCCGCTAACAGCGGAACGACTGACCACCTGTGCGTTCATGCATGCAGGCCTAACACAATGTCAGGGTCTGTACTATCACAGACCCTGGACAATGAAAACTACACAATGTCCTGGTCCTGTCATGTCACAGATCCCATGGAGGGAAACTGCTCGGGGTCATATCTTTCCATATCTGTCGGCGGTAGCATAACAAAGCTCCTGGTTTGGGTTCTTCCACCCTAAACACACCGCTTGACACCGGTGAGCACATACTAAAAAACAAACACAAACTTTTAGATGTCCCGGTCGCTTCTTGCGTCAGCGTGTCGAGGTCGGACTTTGTCTCTACAGATCCACTCTCCTACCTGCTTCCGAACTCCACTATTATGTGTATGGTATAGGTATAGTCATATTGTACGCACATAAGATGTGACATTATTGTATTTCTTATGCACATGCAATGTGGACCTTTCATTTGTTCGCTCATTGTCAACCATCGACAACACACTAACTATTAAAAATACTTTCACCTGACACCGTAACATTCCTCGTACATTCTCATTTCTCAGTTAAATTGCAATGCATGTTCACAGTACAAACACTCCTGGTAATGATACTTTACAATATACTGATAGAATTATATAGCCACATGGCGCGCAATCTATCATGTGCCATGCCAGCCGCGTTATATGATGCAAGTGGTTATGATGCAAGTGTTTATGATGCAAGCAGTGTTCATGATGCAAAGTGTTTATGATCGCAACTGTTTATGATGCAAGTGTTTTATGATGCAAGTGTTTATGATGCAAGTGTTTATGATGCAGTGTTTATGATGCAAGTTTTTATGATGCAAGTGTTTATGATGCAAGTGTTTATGATCGCAACGTGTTTATGATGGCAAGTGTTTATGAGCAAAGTGTTTATTGATGCACAGTGTTTATGATGCAAGTGTTTATGATGCAAGTGTTTATGATGCAAGTGTTTTGAGGCAAGTGTTATGATGCAAGTGTTTTATGATGCAAGTGCTTATGATGCAAGTGTTTATGATGCAAGTGTTTATTGTGCAATGTTTATGATGCAAGTGCTTATGATGCAAGTGTTATGTGCAAGTGTTTATGATGCAAGTGTTTTTGATGCAGTGTTTATGATGCAAGTGTTTATGATGCAAGTTTATGATGCAAGTGTTTATGATGCAAGTGTTTATGATGCAAGTGTTTATGATGCAAGTGTTTATTGATGCAAGTGTTTATGATGCAAGTGTTTTTGATGCAAGTGTTTATGATGCAAGTGCTTATGATGCAAGTGTTTATGATGCAAGTGTTTATGATGCAAGTGTTTATGATGCAAGTGTTTATGATGCAAGTGTTTATGATGCAAGTGTTTATGATGCAAGTGTTTATGATGCAAGTGTTTATGATGCAAGTGTTTATGATGCAAGTGTTTATGATGCAAGTGTTTATGATGCAAGTGTTTTATGATGCAAGTGCTTATGATGCAAGTGTTTATGATGCAAGTGTTTATGATGCAAGTGTTTATGATGCAAGTGCTTATGATGCAAGTGTTTATGATGCAAGTGTTTATGATGCAAGTGTTTATGATGCAAGTGTTTATGATGCAAGTGTTTATGATGCAAGTGTTTATGATGCAAGTGTTTATGATGCAAGTGTTTATGATGCAAGTGTTTATGATGCAAGTGTTTATGATGCAAGTGTTTATGATGCAAGTGTTTATGATGCAAGTGTTTATGATGCAAGTGTTTATGATGCAAGTGTTTATGATGCAAGTGTTTATGATGCAAGTGTTTATGATGCAAGTGTTTATGATGCAAGTGCTTATGATGCAAGTGTTATGATGCAAGTGTTTATGATGCAAGTGTTTATGATGCAAGTGTTTATGATGCAAGTGTTTATGATGCAAGTGTTTATGATGCAAGTGTTTATGATGCAAGTGTTTATGATGCAAGTGTTTATGATGCAAGTGTTTATGATGCAAGTGTTTATGATGCAAGTGCTTATGATGCAAGTGTTTATGATGCAAGTGTTTATGATGCAAGTGTTTATGAGCAAGTGTTTATGATGCAAGTGTTTATGATGCAAGTGCTTATGATGCAAGTGCTTATGATGCAAGTGCTTATGATGCAAGTGTTTATGATGCAAGTGTTTATGATGCAAGTGTTATGATGCAAGTGTTTATGATGCAGTGTTTATGATGCAAGTGTTATGATGCAAGTGTTTATGATGCAAGTGTTTATGATGCAAGTGTTTATGATGCAAGTGTTTATGATGCAAGTGTTTATGATGCAAGTGTTTATGATGCAAGTGCTTATGATGCAAGTGCTTATGATGCAAGTGTTTATGATGCAAGTGCTTATGATGCAAGTGTTTATGATGCAAGTGTTTATGATGCAAGTGTTTATGATGCAAGTGTTTATGATGCAGTGTTTATGATGCAAGTGTTTATGATGCAAGTGTTTATGATGCAAGTGTTTATGATGCAAGTGTTTATGATGCAAGTGTTTATGATGCAAGTGTTTTGATGCAAGTGTTTATGATGCAAGTGTTTATGATGCAAGTGTTTATGATGCAAGTGTTTATGATGCAAGTGTTTATGATGCAAGTGTTTATGATGCAAGTGTTTATGATGCAAGTGTTTATGATGCAAGTGCTTATGATGCAAGTGTTTATGATGCAAGTGTTTATGATGCAAGTGCTTATGATGCAAGTGTTTATGATGCAAGTGTTTATGATGCAAGTGTTTATGATGCAAGTGTTTATGATGCAAGTGTTTATGATGCAAGTGTTTATGATGCAAGTGTTTATGATGCAAGTGTTTATGATGCAAGTGTTTATGATGCAAGTGTTTATGATGCAAGTGTTTATGATGCAAGTGTTTATGATGCAAGTGTTTATGATGCAAGTGTTTATGATGCAAGTGTTTATGATGCAAGTGTTTATGATGCAAGTGTTTATGATGCAAGCGCTTATGATGCAAGCGTTTATGATGCAAGTGTTTATGATGCAAGTGTTTATGATGCAAGTGTTTATGATGCAAGTGTTTTGATGAAAGTGTTTATGATGCAAGTGTTTATGATGCAAAATGTTTTATGATGCTTTTATGATGCAAGTGTTTATGATGCAAGTGTTTATGATGCAAGTGTTTTTGATGCAAGTGTTTATGATGCAAGTGTTTTTGATGCAAGTGTTTATGATGCAATTTAGATCAAGTGTTTATGATGCGGTTTATGATGAAAGTGTTTATGATGCAAGTGTTTATGATGCAAGTGTTTATGATGCAAGTGCTTATGATGCAAGTGTTTATGATGAAAGTGTTTATGATGCAAGTGTTTATGTTTCAAGTGTTTATGATGAAAGTGTTTATGATCCCAAGTGTTTATGATGCAGGTGCTTATGATGCAGTGTTTATGATGGCAAGTTTTATGATGCAAGTGTTTATGATGCAAGTGTTTTATGATGCAAGTTTTATGATGCAAGTGTTTATGATGCAAGTGTTTATGATGCAAGTGTTTATGATGAAAGTGTTTATGATGCAAGTGTTTATGATGCAAGTGTTTTATGATGCAAGTGTTTATGAGCAAGTGTTTATGATGCAATTGTTTATGATGCAAGTGTTTATGATGCAAGTGTTTATGATGCAAGTGCTTATATGGCAAGTGTTTATGATGCAAGTGTTTATGATGAAAGTGTTTATGATGCAAGTGTTTATGATGCAAGTGTTTATGATGCAAGTGTTTATGATGCAAGTGTTTATGATGCAAGTGTTTATGATGCAAGTGTTTATGATGCAAGTGTTTATGATGCAAGTGTTTATGATGCAAGTGTTTATGATGCAAGCGCTTATGATGCAAGCGTTTATGATGCAAGCGTTTATGATGCAAGTGTTTATGATCAAGTGTTTATGATGCAAGTGTTTATTGAAAGTGTTTATGATGCAAGTGTTTATGATGAAAGGGTTTTTTATGATGAAAGTGTTTATGATGCAAGTGTTTTAGCAAGTGCTTCATGATGCAAGTGTTTCCTACGACGGTCTCAGGTCGAGTGTCCCGTTTTCCTCTCTTGTGTTCATTCGAAGCGTGTAATTCGCTCAAAGCAAGAGCTAACTTTGGCCAATATCTTTTATAATGTTTGTATTTTGTCTATAATCCCCAGGTACCCCACAAACAGCTGTCTACAGCCCTTTCGTCTGTAAATAGTCCCAGGGATTGTGTTGACTCTTACCCCGCTACAGGACATTCCTTCCATCTTGTGAGTGGCATTCAAGATTCTCTTTTGGCTGCAACGCACACCACAAACCACTCCAGCCACCCAGACTAGATCCATCCAGCATGGGCAAACAGAACAGCAAGTTAAAGCCGGAAGTGCTGGAAGATTTACGCCATCAAACGCAGTTTACAGAGGAGGAGCTCCAGGAGTGGTACAAGGGGTTCCTCAAGGACTGCCCCAGCGGCCACCTTTCAGTTGAGGAGTTCAAGAAAATATATGGAAATTTCTTTCCCTATGGAGACGCCTCTAGATTCGCCGAGCACGTGTTTCGTACGTTCGATACGAATGGAGACGGATCTATAGACTTCCGGGAGTTTATATGTGCACTCAGCGTGACCTCGCGTGGCAAATTGGAGCAGAAGCTTCGCTGGGCTTTTAGCATGTACGACCTGGATGGGAATGGATACATATCTCGGCAGGAGATGCTAGAGATTGTCACGGTAAGCATGGTGTTTCTTGATATAGTTGCTCCTACTGTTGGTGCTACAGTAACTATAAATGTTGCTGCTGGTACTAATACTAGACCTACTAATAATACTACTGCTGCTGCTGCTGCTGCTGCTGCTGCTGCTGCTGCTGCTACTACTACTACTACTACTACTACTACTACTACTACTACAACTACCACTATAACAACTACTACAATAACTACTACTATTACTATTATCACCACAATAGCTCTCTAAGCAGCGATGTTTCTGTAAAAGAATACAGGACATTTGCTGACTGTTGTTTCCTTAGTCCCATAGACAGAGATGTCTCGGTTATAAAACGCACAGCAATAGCTGAGCGGGCATCAGTCTTCCAGTGTGCTATATTATCTATTGTACCACCACCAATTGCTATGCCAACTGATCGGGCGATCATGCTGCTCCAGAACTCACCATCTTCAAAAGAATACCCTGATTTTCTTTCTTAGCGTGATGAAAAGCTTTCTAAAATATTCGCCATCTTCCCCTTTCTATTTTTTTAAATTAATCGTATCAGTTGTTGCAATATGCACCGTCTGAATGCTTTTCGTAAACCTAAATACTGTAACTTCTGTATATGCCATAAATTACTAACATTGACTTTAAGTGTATATTTGGGCGGGAAGTGTTAGTTGATTTATCCATTACTTCTGACTTCTTTATGAGTGAGGCGTTAGCAGTTAAACTGTTCCAGCCGGGTTTGTGCAAACAGAAAGAGCTCATTGTAAATTTTAAATGGGATTAAAAAGGTTTCACATACGAACAATACCTATAACTATATGTTTTAAATGCTTCATCTAGAATATTAATAATTTATTCACTTAATATGCAATTCTGCAGTATGGAGCTGACGAGATGCAGCTAAAAAAGCCAGGCAGTAAATTGCGCAACATATTGTTTCGGCTTTTGTGTTTATATTCACCAAGGGAATACATTGTTTTGAATGTATATCTTCTCATTAATAAATCGAATCGCCTTTGCCATTGTGGACAACTGTTGTATCAGTTGTCTTCTGTAACTCTCTCTGTGACGTGATGTTATCAAGATGGCGCCATCAACAACTTAAAATCATGTAATTTAGCAAGGAAACAAACTACACACAATCCCGGAGTTGTATGTGGTCGACTAAACCCCTCTCAGCGTGTATTATATCGCAGGCTGCTGTGATGGAGCGTATTCACACTTCACACTTTACTACCACGGGCCGTTAATGATGACGAGGATGTCAGTTCTGCTGGTAGCATCCATCATTACGTCCGCTTCAAAGAATGCGCGGAGAAAAACGTCTGACGTGTTGGCATGTCAGGAAGGCAGTAAAAACCGGTGTAATCCTTGGAGAAATTATCCGAGAGCTGAAGGTTGGGGTGAAGGAGGGTAAATCAGACTCTGTGGCATTTCTGATTGGGCAAAGAGGGGGGAGGGAGGGGAGAAAGAAGGGGAGGGAGATAGAGAAGGGTGGGACCACACAATATAGAGATATCAAAACTCAGAGGCGTATTTGAGAGGTTAGTAGTGTAAGATAAAGCACAACTCAGGGGAGAGATAACTAGGAAATTATATAACTAACCTCAAAGGTGTATGTAAATGGTAACTAGAAAATAATATTGCAAACCGAGGAGGTGTATCTGGGAAGTAATTAGAAAAGTATATAGCAAAAATCAGAGGCGTATCTGAGAGATAGATACGTTGGAAAAGATACATCACAATTCAAAGGCGTATTTGAGAGATAAATAGGGAAAGATGAAACAAAACTGTGCGGCATTACCGTACGGGTAAAATACACACCTGTTGATTTACTTAATATCTCGTGCTACCTGTAGGTTCAAGGGGTCAACAACAACAGCTGTCTATGAAAGAGATGAGAACGCAGAACCACTGGCGGTTAGAACAAAGAAGACAGTCATTGAAACAGAGGGAAGATTCCGGCGAAGGTCTTCAAACAATTACAAAAGAGAATTCATTGTGGAATGGGCACATAGAACACGTCCGACACATAAATCTCCATTGTTTTTTAGCGAAGGGACTAAGTTCCAAATGCTATCTGCCAGAATACAGAGAAGACGTTAGAGAAGTGTATGACTGACTACAGAATACAGAGAGGAAGTTAGAGACGTGTATGACTGTCTACAGAATACAGAGAGAAAGTTAGAGAAGTGTATGACTGTCTACAGAATACAGAGAGGAAGTTAGAGAAGTGTATGACTGACTACAGAGTACAGAGAGGAAGTTAGAGAAGTGTATGACTGTCTACAGAGTACAGAGAGGAAGTTAGAGAAGTGTATGACTGACTACAGAGTACAGAGAGGAAGGTAGAGAAGTGTATGACTGTCTACAGAGTACAGAGAGGAAGTTAGAGAAGTGTATGACTGTCTACAGAATACAGAGAGAAAGTTAGAGAAGTGTATGACTGTCTACATAATACAGAGAGGAAGTTAGAGAAGTGTATGACTATCTCAGAACACGGCTCTCATGCCATCCCAGATGAACAACCCACTAGTAAATGACTCAGTAAACAAGTCCGAAGAGTCTGACAGCTTTACGTTTTGTGCAGTAGATACCATTGATTGCTACCATAGTGTCTGGGTCCATGTATATACGGATTGGATCAGCTTTCATGGCTATATAGATGGGTCATCTCCAAGGCTACATAGATGGATCAACTTCAAGGCTACATAGATCGATCAGTTTGAAGGCTACATAGATGAATCAACATCAAGGCTACATAGATGGAATAACTTTAGGGCTACATAGATGTATCAGCTTCAACGCTACACAGATGGAATAACTTCAGGGCTACACAGATGGATCAACATTAAGGCTACATCGATGGATCAGCTTAAATTGTATGTAGATGGACCAACTTCAAGGTACATAGATAGATAAACTGCAAGGCTACATAGATGGATCAACTTTAAGGCTACATGGGTTAGCTTAAAGGCTACATAGATAGACATCAACTACCGCATGGATGGAAAGTTGTTCAATCTCAGAAGGCTGAAAGCTAAAACCAAAACTACCAGCGACACCGTCAGAGAGCTGCTGTTTGCTGATAATTGCGCTCTATATGCCAACTCAGAGGCAGACATAATGTTTCAGCTTTCTCATATGCCTGTGCCAACTATGGGCTCAATATCAACTTGGAGAAGACTAGTTATGTACCAGCCAGCTCCAGGAATTAATCACACCGTCAAAGTGAATGGTCATAGACTAAGTGTTGTAGACAAATTCACCTATCTTGGCAGCACTGTGTCCCAAGCTGTCACAATTGATGACGAAGTGAACGCAAGAATCTCCAAGGCCAGCGCGGCCTTTGGCAGACTGTACAAGAATGTGTGGGAAAGAAATGGAATAAGCCTGCAAACAAAGCTGAAAGTCTGCACAGCAGTTGTATTATTCACACTGCTATATGCCCATGAAACCTGGACTGTTTACCAGCGACACGCTAGGAAATTAAGCCACTTCGACACAGTCTGTCTTAGGAAGCTGTTGAAGATTAAATGGCAAGACAAGATCCCAGACACTGAAGTTCTATAAAGAGCGTCCATGCCCAGTATCCACACTCTACTAATGAAGAATCAGATTCGCTGGGCTGGTCACTTAACTCGCATGCCAGATCACAGGCTCCCTAAACGAATTGTTTACGGTGAGCTGCGTTGTGTTAAACGCACCCAAAGTGGCCAGAGGAAATGTTTTAAAGACACTCTGAAAATCTCCCTGAAAGCTTTTGGAATTCATCATGACACTTGGGATACTGCTGCCAAAGACCGAAATTCGTGGCGTACATCATCACACAAGTGTGCAGTCACTTGTGAAGCAAACAGAACTGCAAGAGTTGTGAAAAAAGGCTGGACAGAAAAACCACAGCAGGACAGCCTCCTCCTGGAACGTCAAGCATTCTTTGCCCACATTGTCAAAGAACATTTCGAGCCAAAATAGGCCTTATCAGCCGTTTTAGAACTCACGGTTCCATACTTTCAACTCCACCGGATGAAATGAACGGTCGTCATCATTCTTGATAGACAAACAGAGTACAGAGAGGAAGTTAGAGAAGTGTATGACTGACTTCTCGTCATCATTCTTGATAGACAAACAACACATAGATGGACCAGCTTAAAGGCTACATAGATGGGTCAACTTTAACGCTACACATGGGATTAACTTCAGAGCTACATAGATGGATAAACTTCAACGATACACAGATGGATCAACTTCAACTCTACTCATATGGATTAATTTAAGGGCTACATAGATGGATCAACTTCAACGCTAGACATATGGATTAACTTCAACGCTATACAAATGGATTAACTTCAGGACTATGTAGATGGATCAACTTCAAGGCTACAATAAAGACAAGCTATGGCTCCCTTTGAAATAAAAACAGGAGTACGACAGGGTTGTCTTTTGTCACTATTATTATTTTTACTGAATATAAACTAGGATATGAAGACAACAACAACAACATCCGCTAGAAGTGGAATTCAGTGGACTCTAACAAAACAATTTGATGATCTGGACTTAGCCGACGAAACTGAACTCATGTCACACAAACGTCATTAAATTAGGATAAACTAATCACTCTTGATGAGAGGTCACAAAAATTAAGTCTAAAAATTCACAGAAGTAAGACAAAGATAATGAGATTGAACAAAGCAAATAACAACAACCCAAATAGGCGGAATCATACACTTGTTTGTGAAGCAATGTGGACGCAAATGGGAGAACAGACAGAGATACTAAAATAAAAATACAAGAGGCAAGAGTAGCTTTCATGGAACTAGGAAATGGGTGGAAGTCAATTAAAGTTCAACTTAGCACCACAATTAGAATTGTAAGTCGTGTATTAAATCAGTATTACTGTGTGGGTCAGAAACACGAAGAACAACTAAAGGAATTACAGATGAACTACACACATTCACGAATTGGTGCCTATGTAGAATAGTGGGGATAAAATGGTATGACAGAATCACCAATGTAGAGATCATGGAGAGAACTAGACACATCTCAGTGAACCAATATAGAGATCATGGAGAGAACTAGACACATCTCAGTGAACCAATGTAGAGATCATGGAGAGAACTAGACAAATCTCAGTGAACCAATGTAGAGATCATGGAGAGAACTAGACAAATCTCAGTGAACCAATGTAGAGATCATGGAGAGAACTAGACAAATCTCAGTGAACCAGTGTAGAGATCATGGAGAGAACTAGACAAATCTCAGTGAACCAATGTAGAGATCATGGAGAGAACTAGACAAATCTCAGTGAACCAATGTAGAGATCATGGAGAGAACTAGACACATCTCAGTGAACCAATGTAGAGATCATGGAGAGAACTAGACAAATCCCAGTGAACCAATGTGGAGGTCATGGAGAGAACTAGACAAATCTCAGTGAACCAATGTAGAGATCATGGTGAGAACTAGACAAATCCCATTGAACCAAGAGTTGAGGAAAAGTACATGGCGCTGAATAGGACACACACTGAGAAAACCTGAAGACAATAGACTCTCTCTTTTCTGAAACCCACAAGATAGGACACACACTGATAAAACCTGAGGACAATATAACTAGACACCCTCTGGTCTGGAACCCACTGGGGAAGCGAAATAGTGGGAGATCTAGAAACACACGGAGAAGAAAATTACAGATATGAATAATATTTAGGGGGAGGGCATGTAGTGATTAGGGACATGCAGGATATTGCGAAAAGATAGAACAGCCTCTCGTGTTTTTGTTGAGAGCGAATGGCGACCTCATACACTGACCTGTCAGTCTGATGAACCCGGGTTTAGCTACCTCATACACTGGCCTGTCAGTCTGATAAACCCCGGTTTAGCTACCTCATACACTGACCTGTCAGTCTGATGAACCCCGGTTTAGCTACCTCATACACTGGCCTGTCAGTCTGATGAACCCCGGTTTAGCTACCTCATACACTGGCCTGTCAGTCTGATGAACCCGGGTTTAGCTACCTCATACACTGACCTGTCAGTCTGATGAACCCCGGTTTAGCTACCTCATACACTGGCCTGTCAGTCTGATGAACCCGGGTTTAGCTACCTCATACACTGGCCTGCCAGTCTGATGAACCCGGGTTTAGCTACCTCATACACTGACCTGTCAGTCTGATGAACCCGGGTTTAGCTACCTCATACACTGGCCTGTCAGTCTGATGAACCCGGGTTTAGCTACCTCATACACTGACCTGTCAGTCTGATGAACCCGGGTTTAGCTACCTCATACACTGGCCTGTCAGTCTGATGAACCCTGGTTTAGCTACCTCATACACTGGCCTGTCAGTCTGATGAACCCTGGTTTAGCTACCTCATACACTGACATGTCAGTCTGATGAACCCGGGTTTAGCTACCTCATACACTGGCCTGTCAGTCTGATGAACATATATATATATATATATATACTCTCATAAGTCACTTTTGCTATTCGAACCACTGCTAATTCTCGTCGCGTCACGTGACGAGAGTATTCAGGGTTAGAGGAGAAAGCTGCTAACCCCTCGGCCATGGAGCCGGCTTCTAGTGTCCAATGGTCTATAATAATATGACGATAGCACCATATAGCCCACACGCCTGAAGGCTTGTGTTAGGGTCCTTGACTTTGGCTGCAATATGGCGGCTTTGTGTTGTTCCCGGAGACAACAACAAGCCATTTGTACGCTCCCCGCAGCTAGTATCCTCCCTTGTGTTGTTCCCGGAGACAACAAAAAGTCATGTGTACGCTCCCAGCAGCTAGTATCTTCCCTTGTGTTGTTCCCGGAGACAACAACAAGTCATGTGTACGCTCCCCGCAGCTAGTATCCTCCCTTGTGTTGTTCCCGGAGACAACAACAAGTCATGTGTACGCTCCCCGCAGCTAGCATCCTCCCTTATGTTGTTCCCGGAGACAACAACAAGCCATTTGTACGCTCCCTGCAGCTAGTATCCTCCCTTATGTTGTTCCCGGAGACAACAACAAGCCATTTGTACGCTCCCCGCAGCTAGTATCCTCCCTTGTATTGTTCCCAGAGACAACAAACAAGTCATGTGTACGCTCCCCGCAGCTAGTATCCTCCCTTGTGTTGTTCCCAGAGACAACAACAAGCCACGTGTACGCTCCCCGCAGCTAGTATCCTCCCTTATGTTGTTCCCGGAGACAACAACAAGCCATGTGTACGCTCCCCGCAGCTAGTATCCTCCCTTGTATTGTTCCCAGAGACAACAACAAGCCATTTGTACGCTCCCCGCAGCTAGTATCCTCCCTTGTATTGTTCCCGGAGACAACAACAAGCCATTTGTACGCTCCCCGCAGCTAGTATCCTCCCTTATGTTGTTCCCGGAGACAACAACAAGTCATGTGTACGCTCCCCGCAGCTAGTATCCTCCCTTGTATTGTTCCCAGAGACAACAACAAGTCATGTGTACGCTCCCCGCAGCTAGTATCCTCCCTTGTGTTGTTCCCAGAGACAACAACAAGCCATGTGTACGCTCCCCGCAGCTAGTATCCTCCCTTATGTTGTTCCCAGAGACAACAACAAGTCATGTGTACGCTCCCCGCAGCTAGTATCCTCCCTTGTATTGTTCCCAGAGACAACAACAAGCCATGTGTACGCTCCCCGCAGCTAGTATCCTCCCTTGTATTGTTCCCAGAGACAACAACAAGCCATGTGTACGCTCCCCGCAGCTAGTATCCTCCCTTGTATTGTTCCCAGAGACAACAACAAGCCATGTGTACGCTCCCCGCAGCTAGTATCCTCCCTTGTATTGTTCCCAGAGACAACAACAAGCCATGTGTACGCTCCCCGCAGCTAGTATCCTCCCCTGTATTGTTCCCAGAGACAACAACAAGCCATGTGTACGCTCCCCGCAGCTAGTATCCTCCCTTGTATTGTTCCCAGAGACAACAACAACCCATTTGTACGCTCCCCGCAGCTCGTATCCCCCCCCCCCCCCCCCCTGTATTACCAGAACCCTCACGGGAAGAAAAGAATAGCAGGACTGTGACTCACCACGTATGCCGTTAGAGGCCAATAAGAAGATATTCCGATATGGAGATGAGGACGGAGCACCTGTGAGAATGTCCGGAGTGATGTGATTCTTGACTCTACTAAACTTAACTCAACTCAACTTAGCTCAGCTCAGCTCTGCTCAACTCACTCAACTCAACTTAACTCAGCTCACTTCGACTCTACTCAACTCAGCTCACTCAGCTCAGCTCAACTCACTCAACTCAACTTAACTCAGCTCACTTCGACTCTACTCAACTCAGCTCACTCAGCTCAGCTCAAACTCACTCAACTCAACTTAACTCAGCTCACTTCGACTCTACTCAACTCAGCTCACTCAGCTCAGCTCAACTCACTCAACTCAACTTAACTCAGCTCACTTCGACTCTACTCAACTCAGCTCACTCAGCTCAGCTCAACTCACTCAACTCAACTTAACTCAGCTCACTTCGACTCTACTCAACTCAGCTCACTCAGCTCAGCTCAACTCCGCCCATGTGCTACCAAGACTTTTAAGGGAGGCTAATATTAGTAACTCACCGTAACCTGTAATACATGACGTAGGAGTCGACGAGGGAGGGTTGGGAGTGGGCTGCATTTTCCCCATCCCGATGAAAAAAAGATTGCACAATCTAACCAGCCGTGAACAAGTGTACAGATAAGGAACAAACACATAACCCGGTCAGTCAAGCGGACAAGCGGCTCTCTGGGAACTGTATGGCGGAGAGAAGTAGAGGAAGTCTGAATAACACGGGGACGCATGGACGGGTCTGCGTGAGGTAGCAAAGGATGGGAGACATACGGATGGGTTGGTTGAGGGGATTGTTCCAGTGGAGGATAGAGGGCGGGAGAAGGGGATCTCTGCTCCATATATAACGCTGTAGGAGGATATATAAAAAAGTATGTCATTCATCGCTTTTAAATACACAAACACAACAACATATATATTTAATCTAATCATCTTCTCTGACTGCCTGTCAGTCAAGCTATTCAACATTCAATCCCACATTGTAAAAACACCGCGACCAGCATACATGCCCGTTTCCTCCCAAGTCATCGAAACAAGTTTACAGTTGATATTAAACACGGTCGACGCGGGTTTTATGTCTCGGCTCGTCCCTTGCCAAAGTGAGGGGTAGATTGGCCGACTATTTCTCCTTACTCTCAGGCGTTATCACATCACAGAACCACAGTAGCAAACTGCTTCCGAATAATTTATATATTTAATTAAAACTGTATTACCTCTAATAAATGTGCAGTAAAAAAGTATGACCTCTAACAAACCTGTAGTAAAACTGTATTACCTCTAATAAATCTGAAGTAAAAACGCAAGATATTCGAAATTTTCCACCACCTTCAATTTTTCCTCATTAACATACATTTCTTTCTCCATAGTAGTTTTATCTGTATGCATTATCTTTGTTTTTGCTATGTTAAGATATAAGTTGTGATTTTCACTATTTCTTTGGGTTGAGGTTATTAGGTCTTCTGTACCATTCTCTGATGTGGATAGTAATACTGTATCATCAGCATATCGAATATCTGGTATTTCATGACCACCTATATGTTAGTAGTACTACATTTTTATTGCATACATGTTAGCAGTACTACAGTTGTACTTTATACATATTAGAAGTACTACAGTTTCACTGGATGAATGTTAGAAGTACTACAGTTTTGCTGCATACATGTTAGGAGGATCCAAAAGTTACCGCAAACGTGCTTGAGAAGTACTAAATAATTGAACATAGCATATGATAACTTCTCGTCCACTTTCTTCCCACCCCGGAAATAGAGAAATATATCAAGATCATTGCCGACAAGATGTGATGACCTGCATGTGAAGTATAGGACCAGAAATAGACCAAGAGATCTTCCTGACGTCATCAAGAATGGCCATAATCAGAACTGAAGGGACAAACGGGCACAGTTTCAGTTAAAAATTGCACTCCGAAATAGCAGACCAGATGGTTCAGTCATGTAACAAGAATGTCAAGAGAAGTGGTTCCTGATAGAGCATTACAATTTCAATAAAACGAAAGTTAAACGATGGTCATTGGTGCGGTGGGTTGCTGGAAGTCAGAGGCTACGGGTACCACATTTTTATGAAGCAAATATAAAAGATATTGAATGACAATTAAAATTCTTATCAACACTGTAGCAGAAGTATTTGGCGGAGTAGTAGTAACAGCAGCAGCAGCAGCAACAGTAGCAGCAGCAGTGCTACTAGCCCTGGTGATGATAGTAGTAGTAGTAGTAGTAGTAGTAGTAGTAGTAGTAGTAGTAGTAGTAGTAGTAGTAGCAGCAGCAGCAGTAGCAGCAGCAGTAGTAGTAGGTATTGTTGTTGCTGTGGCTGCAGCAGCAACACCAACAGCAACAACAATAAGAGCAGCATCAACCACGTTTAATGACAAACACAACCTACACCCTAATATCACTATCATCGTCATTATCATTTTTGTCAGCAACACTACCATCCTCATCCAATGTCATCTCCAAATTCAGGGTCAGTTCTAATAATTCTTCAACACTCTGTGTCTTTTGTCCTCTCTGTGTACTCACATACTCTCTTGAAATCGTCCTCCTACCTTCCTCTTGCATGCTGCTCCTCAATTCCCCCCCCCCCTCAAATACACCCTGCTATGTCTCTTTACCACCCGAAACGGTTTTGTTGTCTGTATTTGATCTCATACAGTTACCTCTCATCCGATCCCAGAGTTTTCAGGACTTTGTGTGTATGTATTGTCTACTCTTGTCAGGAAATGCTGCCCAATCGTCTATACAATCATATTTCTAAAGCTTCTATTGTGTCTCTACACTATTTGTTCATTGTCAACGTTTTATCCCAGGGCAGTAATACAATATAATCATCCACTCGTCAACAAACACATGACAAGTTTAGGTATATGAACTATAGTGTCTATAAGCAAAGATAGTGTGCACCGAATTATACATTATGAGTGGGACATTGTCAGTGGACAAACTATATTGAACGAAGGCTTTATGGGTAGCTTTGATCGTCTGAACAAGTGAGCAAGGTATTAGACGCCCTAATCGCATTCATGTATTTTAAAATCCGATTGTGTTTAATTGTTCTAAGACTTTCATTTATAATTCTCAGCCTTTTTTTTTTTTTTTTGGTGTCTGGGAGATATTTGTCATTTCAATAGTTTGGTATAGCTTTCTGAACGACCAGGACTCATACCATTGTATGAAGACCGGCACAACGCGGTCTGCTTCCAAATCTTCCGCAGCTGTATTTCGAACACGGTATGCAGGATTGCAAATTGCGCTTGTAACACTTTCGACACAACGAAGGTTTTGAACAAAGGTTTTTAAAACCGACACGTCGGAGATGTGCAGCGTGTTTTAGCGTACCTATTATTACTCGTTTTCCTTCACTCTAGGGCATTGGCCTCAAACAGCTTACTGTAAGCCCTCTTCTCCTTAACTATCCCACGTAGCGTCGTCCATGTTCTCTTTATATTATTCATGTCTGTTCCTGCGTCTCCGTGTGTTTTACCTAGTTGACAGACAGAAAATATGCCATCCGGGCTCCTTGCGGCCGGTTTCGCATTGTGCTATACTCTTTCTTGGAGAGCTTCCTGTCCTCATGGTTGGCTTGATTATTCGTTTTCCTTGATTCTTGGATATTCATGATTGGCTGGGTTCTGACCCTTGGACTATTCATGATTGGCTGGGTTCTGATTCTTGGATATTCATGATTGGCTAGGTTCTGATCCTTGGACTATTCATGATTGGCTGAGTTCTGATCCTTGGACTATTCATGATTGGTTGGGTTCTGATCCTTGGACTATTCATGATTGGCTGGGTTCTGATCCTTGGACTGTTCATGATTGGCTGGGTTCTGACCCTTGGACTATTCATGATTGGCTAGGTTCTGATCCTTGGACTATTCATGATTGGCTGGACTCTGATCCTTGGACTATTCATGATTGGCTGGGTTCTGATCCTTGGACTATTCATGATTGGCTAGGTTCTGACCCTTGGACTATTCATGATTGGCTGGGTTCTGATCCTTGGACTGTTCATGATTGGCTGGGTTCTGATCCTTGGACTATTCATGATTGGCTGGGTTCTGATCCTTGGACTGTTCATGATTGGCTGGGCTCTGATCCTTGGACTATTCATGATTGGCTGGACTCTGATCCTTGGACTATTCATGATTGGCTGGGTTCTGATCCTTGGACTATTCATGATTGGCTAGGTTCTGACCCTTGGACTATTCATGATTGGCTGGGTTCTGATCCTTGGACTGTTCATGATTGGCTGGGTTCTGATCCTTGGACTATTCATGATTGGCTGGGTTCTGATCCTTGGACTGTTCATGATTGGCTGGGCTCTGATCCTTGGACTATTCATGATTGGTTGGACTCTGATCCTTGGACTATTCATGATTGGCTGGGTTCTGATCCTTGGACTGTTCATGATTGGCTGGGTTCTGACCCTTGGACTATTCATGATTGGCTGGGCTCTGATCCTTGGACTGTTCATGATTGGCTTGACTCTGATCCTTGGACTATTCATGATTGGCTGGGTTCTGATCCTTGGACTATTCATGATTGGTTAGGTTCTGACCCTTGGACTATTCATGATTGGCTGGGTTCTGATCCTTGGACTGTTCATGATTGGCTGGGTTCTGATCCTTGGACTATTCATGATTGGCTGGGCTCTGATCCTTGGACTGTTCATGATTGGCTGGGCTCTGATCCTTGGACTATTCATGATTGGTTGGACTCTGATCCTTGGACTATTCATGATTGGCTGCGTTCTGATCCTTGGACTGTTCATGATTGGCTGGGTTCTGACCCTTGGACTATTCATGATTGGCTGGGCTCTGATCCTTGGACTGTTCATGATTGGCTGGACTCTGATCCTTGGAATATTCATGATTGGCTGGGTTCTGATCCTTGGACTATTCATGATTGGCTAAGTTCTGACCCTTGGACTATTCATGATTGGCTGGGTTCTGATCCTTGGACTGTTCATGATTGGCTGGGTTCTGACCCTTGGACTATTCATGATTGGCTGGGCTCTGATCCTTGGACTATTCATGATTGGTTGGGTTCTGATCCTAGGACTATTCATGATTGGCTGGGTTCTGATCCTTGGACTATTCATGATTGGCTGGGCTCTGACCCTTGGACTATTCATGATTGGCTGGGCTCTGACCTTTGGACTATTCATGATTGGCTGGGCTCTGATCCTTGGACTATTCATGATTGGCTGGGCTCTGACCCTTGGACTATTCATGATTGGCTGGGCTCTGATCCTTGGACTATTCATGATTGGCTGGGCTCTGATTCTTTGACTATTCATGATTGGCTAGGTTCTGACCCTTGGACTATTCATGATTGGTTGGACTCTGATCCTTGGACTGTTCATGATTGGCTAGGTTCTGACCCTTGGACTATTCATGATTGGCTGGGCTCTGATCCTTGGACTATTCATGATTGGTTGGACTCTGACCCTTGGACTATTCATGATTGGCTGGGCTCTGATCCTTGGACTGTTCATGATTGGTTGGGTTCTGATCCTAGGACTATTTATGATTGGCTGGGTTCTGATCCTTGGACTATTCATGATTGGCTGGGCTCTGACCCTTGGACTATTCATGATTGGCTGGGCTCTGACCTTTGGACTATTCATGATTGGCTGGGCTCTGATCCTTGGACTATTCATGATTGGCTGGGCTCTGACCCTTGGACTATTCATGATTGGCTGGGCTCTGATCCATGGACTATTCATGATTGGCTGGGCTCTGATTCTTTGACTATTCATGATTGGCTAGGTTCTGACCCTTGGACTATTCATGATTGGTTGGACTCTGATCCTTGGACTGTTCATGATTGGCTAGGTTCTGACCCTTGGACTATTCATGATTGGCTGGGCTCTGATCCTTGGACTATTCATGATTGGTTGGACTCTGATCCTTGGACTATTCATGATTGGCTGGGTTCTGATCCTTGGACTGTTCATGATTGGCTGGGTTCTGAATCTTGGACTATTCATGATTGGCTGGGTTCTGATCCTTGGACTATTCATGATTGGCTGGGCTCTGATCCTTGTCAAAGACTCGACCACATCCCCTCCGCCAGGGAGAGCGGTCAATCCTGGAGGGACCAGGAGGAGATGCGGTGCCCGAGGCAAGAGCAGGGGAAATGAGGGAATAGTGGAAGGTTAGCCACTCCCTCATGAGACACGCAGGCGGTGTGCAGAGAGTTAGCACTCTAATCACGATACCACCACACCTCATGAAGCCAGAGCACAGTTGAGTAGACACTCAACAGGCCACGTTTTGCCAGCAGCGTGCGATGTGAGGTAACACGCACGAAGGAGAAGGTCACCCCCGCGTGGTGTGTAACCACGGGAGAGATGTTCGGCAGACGGGAGACTGGACTTGGGGCGTTCACATCGTTTAGAATAACGTTAGGAATTTTGTGTTCACTAGTAGATAGAGTTAGCATAGGGTTAGCAGTTTGTGTTAGATAATTCTGTGGCTGTATATTGTGTATTGCATTAGCGACTGTTTACCGCTTGTAAGCGAGCCAACGGCAATAAAATGGACCATGCATTTTGCCTCCCACACGACTTGCAAATTGTCTTGTATGGGTGTGTGAGAAGTACCCGATGATGCCTGTCAGTTAAGTTGTTGACAATCCTTGGACTGTTCATGATTGGCTGGGTTCTGCAGCTAAAGTTTATGTAAGGAATAAGGCAGTCAGTCCCAAGCCCAGCCTTCATACACCTGTATGGTAGGATATATTGTGATACTATTATTTGATTCCTCAAGAGTCTGGCAATAGACACATATAATGTCAATATCGGTTTTATTTACCTGAATATTTCCCTGTATCTGTGTTAGGTTGTATCAAGGATTTAGGCGGTTCGAACAAATGAGAAGCTTGCTAACATGCAAGAATGCTGGTCACTAGACTAGGCTGCTCCTGTAAGCTCCGAGTGTACTCAAGATAATTCACGAGGTTGAAGGAGGGTCGGGTAGGGATGATATTTGCTAGGTGTGTGACAGAAAGGTGTTCAGGTCAGAGCCGCGTAGTGAGGACATTTACCTACAAGTGAGGACATTTACCTTCATGTGGGAGTATATACGCACATAGGAGGACATATCCACAAGTAAGGACACATATATGCACATAAGTTACATACATACAGGTGATGTCACATACCTAAAAGTGATGACACATATCTACAAGTAAGGTCACGGACATACAAATGAGGTAACATATACTGTCAAGGTGTTGGATGATAGTAGGACCGACTAGTGACAGAAGAGGGGCAAGGGCTAATAGGACATAGAGACAGGACCTCTATAAAGGTATAGACAGCACCCAAGCTAGGACATAAGAACAGTAATAAGACTAGACTCGGGTGGGCACACTAATGTGTTATAGTTAGGACAACAGAGGGACCGACCCGAGAACAGGGGCGGGTTACAATAGGTCACGGGGAATACCGTGACGACATAAAGTAGAATAGAACTTAGAGGGTAACTAGTGTTAAGACGACAGTGCTGCGTGCAAAGAGAACGGCACGCAGAGTTGCGAACCCCACGAGGGAGTTTTGACCACGTAGGCAAGCAACAACCTGAGCTGCCTCAGACAGGGGACTGGACGGCCTTCCGACTTGACGTAGTGTTGTTCGGAAGCGATTATCTATAGTTGTGAATGCATGCGATGTTAACGAGAGAGTGACCGTGTTTGATCATGTAGATAGATATATTGTGTGTCGAGTGGTGATGATGTTATTGATGTATCAGGCAGATAATGCCGTGTGTTGATTATCAGGCTTGCCTGAAAATAAACTCCGTATAAAAATATCTGTACGAGCTGAAGTTATTTGAAGTACGGATGATGTTGCCTGATTGTGAGTAAACACAAGACTGTGACAGGCAACATTATAATGGTGTCAGAAGTGCTTGAATCCACGCCTCAATGAATTGTATACAGTAAAAGCAAATGAATTGTATACAGTAACAGAAGATGTGCGCAGGCGAATGTAATGTATCTGACACCGTTCTAATGGAGTCAGAAGTTTCCCGAATGCACGCCTGAATTGAATTGTGTAGAGTAAAGTAGTGTAACAGAATTTGTGTGAGAGCCACAGAGTGAACGCGTACCCAAACGCACGCCTGAAAATATTAGCAAAATACGGCTAAAGATTAAATTAAGATTGTGACCGGAATGAAACGCAGTAGCGAGAACGAAAGATTGTGAAGTGCGCGGAATGACCTTTGAATGAACTGGTTACCGTCGCAAGTGTGTTAACGTGTGTTTATTGATTGAAGTAATTTAGAGCTAAGTGAAATGAATTGTATTGTTGTGATTCTACCATGTGTTGTTAGACGTTTCAGCTGAAGGTCAAGCCCGAAGACATACGACAGACAGTGACATTACGACATTTACAATTAAGCTAATTTAAAATTAATAAACCACATTTCAGTTTTTCTGTACAGGCAATGTGTCCAGCCAACTTGTGATACATTTTGTGCATTTCTGTATAATTTATTTATATCAAATATTAATTGTTTGCGCTCTATACACCAGGATGTACATGAAATTGTGTGTATCATCCAGTCGAAATTAGCTTTAGAAGCAGAGCAGATTTTTCTCCAACCGAAGGAAAGACTCTGATCATCGTCAACGATCAGATAAGTATATATAATTTTGACTTGCATGCTAAAGTAGCATCTTTATTTTTCATTTTGTCCACTGTAAATTGATTATTATACAGGTGATCATCATTGTATTTATAAAAGTGTGTGAAAGATAGAGAATAACCATGTCTACACTTAAAGAATGTATAGAAGCAGGGACAGCACTAGGTTATAGTGGAGATAAACTGGAAAAATGGGCAAAAGCTGAATTTAAAGAGTACACTGATAGACAAGCTACAGCAGATAAAGAGGAAAGAGACAGAAAAGCGATAGCAGATAAAGAGGAAAGAGACAGAAAAGCTGCATAGATAAAGAGGAAAGAGACAGAAAAGCTACCATAGATAAAGAGGAAAAAGACAAAGAGAGAGATGAAAGTGCAAAGAACGGTTGC
The DNA here is from genome assembly GCA_014155875.1 of Cepaea nemoralis. Classification (NCBI taxonomy): domain Eukaryota; kingdom Metazoa; phylum Mollusca; class Gastropoda; order Stylommatophora; family Helicidae; genus Cepaea; species Cepaea nemoralis. The sequence continues at coordinate 54,968 of JACEFZ010027662.1, forward strand.
ACCAAAAGGAGCTTGCAGAGATAGCTGAAAGTACTAAACTAAAACAAATAGAAGTAGCTAAAAGTACAAAATTGAAACAACAAGAATTAGCTCTGAAACAGCAAGAATTAGCTCTCAAACAGCAGGAGGTAACTGAGACTAATAAATTAAAGCAAGCAGAAATTGAATCCCAAACACAAATAAAAATGAAAGAGCTCGAAATTGAGTCTCATGTTCATATAGCTGCAACTAAACTCAAAAGTAAAGAGGAAGAGAACAAGTTTGCCAAATATAAAGGGATTGTGAAGCCATTTTGCCAAGGCAATTCCATCTCAGCCTGGTCAGAGAATGTAGAATACCAGCTAAAAGTCCAGGAAATACCAAAAGAGCACTGGGCGATGATCTACATGAAGAATCTCTCCGGGGAGCCTTTAAAGGTAATAGAGTCAATTCCCCAAGACCTTAGGAATAACTATGAATATATTCACCAAAGAGTAATGCAGCATTTCCTGTTAGACGCCCCAGGGTACCAAATTCAATTCTCCAAGCTAAAGCCTAAGAGCAGTCAAACATTCATTGACTACGTCTCAACAGTACAAGACGTTTATAACAAATGGCTTAAGGCGGCTAAAATTAACAGTAATTACGAGAAACTTAGAGATCTCATGGTTATGGACAAAGTTATTTCAACTATCCCCAGTCCATTCGCTAAGTTTTTGCAACAGTCAGACATAGACTCTATAGAACAACTTGAAAAACGAGGGTCTGCATATTTCTCATCGAACAGAGATGTTTTCAAATCTGTGATAGAAGAAAGTGAAATTGTAGCAGCTGCTATGGGAACACCACATAAACCTTACAAATTTAGAGAAAAGCAAAGGGGCAACCTACCACAATGCCCATATTGTAAATTTCAACATCCAGAATATCTATGTGCGATAAGAATCCGAAATATCCAGAACACTTAGAGATGATCATAAAGAAACAGCAAACTAAGAGAGAAACCTTTAGACGTGCTGTAAAATGTTTTTTTTGCCATTGTTTTGGGCATTATTCCTCTGCTTGTACTGGGAGGAAGAGATTGAAAGCAGTGAATGCAGTGCTAGTTGAGTCATCATCTGAGAGTGAGAGTGATATGGAAGAGATGTGTGAAAATAATGAAAATGTAGTGGCAGCGATTGATGTTTTAGATTTCAGTAATTGCACAACATGCCACCAGTTCCATAATAAAGGAATACTGAAGTGTGGGCACACAGTGCCGCTTTCGCTTGAAAACGCTAATGCAGCAGTAGCCTCCATAGGCAGTTTAAAGTTCCACCAAGGAATAGTTAATGACATATCATGTAAACTCCTTCTTGATAGTGGCAGTACATTAATCGGTGTGAGAAGTGAACTGGCCAAGCCAGAAGATTATACCGGAGAAATCTGTTAACTGCCGCACTTTTTCAGGCAGCATAGAAACGTACCCGTGGCCAGAGTTAACATAAACACCCCTTTCTTGTCTGGCACATTTACTTGCGCGGTTTTAGAGAACCCATGTGCAGACTTGATAATTGGCTGTTTGCCACAAGTGAGGAAATGTACCACTGATGAGATAGCAGCCTGGAGAGAAACCTTTTTAAATCAGGCTGATGCAATTACTAGGTCGAAAACAAATAAAGAACAAGACGACCTACAAACAGAAAGGTTACATCAACTTTCACCCAGTGGTACAGTAGACAACAACAAACTCAAGATATGTCATACCAACATGTTACAACCGTATTACAGAAGACAAGAAAAGGAGACAGAAGACAAACACAACGCCACGACACCTAGTCAACCAGACTCCAGACAAACAGATGACAAACACACTAGTGAGTTGTGTAGAAGACGAACATATTACAGCAACAGTTATCAACCAGACAGAAGAAGATGACTTTGAATTACCAGTACCGACTGTAGAAAGCACCACAATTAGCAACATACACTTAGGACCAAAGATGACAGACAAACAGAAACAGCAGACAATAGCATTGTTAACTGAGTACAAGCAAATTGTTCCAGACACACCAGTTAGAATAGACTGGACAACACATCTACAAACTTTAAGACTCGTCTTCGAGAGAATAAAATTGTTTGGACTAACAATCAAACCAACGAAAGTTGAGTTGGCGTTGGAGGAGATAGATTTCCTTGGCCACACGATATCCAAGGGCCAGTTAAAAACTGACAACAAAATTATAACCAAAATCCTAAATCTTACTATTCCAACAACAAAGAAACAAGTAAGAAGCTTGCTTGGACTAGTAAATTACTATAGCAAATTTATCACCAATTTGGCACAAATAACATGTGTATTTTCGGATTTGTTAAAGTCGTCTGCAAAGATAAATGTGCAAGATGCTACTTTAGTCAATGCTATGTCAGAATTAAAGTTACTTTTCAGTAAAGTTCCCATCCTACGTTTACATAACCCTAAGTTACAATATATCTTTAGATGTGACGCCAGTGCAACTACAATCTCTGGTGTACTGCTTCAAGAGCATGAGAAGATCCTCCACCCAATCTTGTATGTCAGTCGCAAACTTACCACAGCTGAATCACATTATGATGTCTCTCAACTGGAAGCTCTCGCTATCGTATATTGTATTACGAAACTTGATAGATATTTAGCTGGAACTCACTTTGTCGTCGAGACCGACAACTCCCCGCTGTTAGTTATGGAGAAAGGCCTACCTAAAAATAACAGAATCTATCGCTGGGCCTTGATTCTCCAAAATTACTCCTTCTCCCTAAGACATATTAAAGGGAGTAACAACACCCTTGCAGATCTGCTCACGAGACCATCAAGCATTGAAGTGACGCAGAAAGCAGATGAAACACTGCCACAGTTACCTGCAGTTACGACCAATTAGTGCATTTAAAAACTGTGCTAGTATGGTAAGATAGAAGACACTGTGTAAGATAGATATCATTACGTGAACTTACCAGGAACTCTATTAGTACGTGAACGCATGAACAATGCAGTGATAGAGTCATCTAGTGCGTATAAACTGTGATACTATTGTGAACAGACTGTGACACGTTACATCGTCACATAAATTGCAGTGAAATTTGTATATAGACGATCGTAAGGAAGAACCCAGAGGAACGACACGTCGTGATCACCATCGCCTGGACCTACGATTAGTTAGATAGTTAGATTATTATGTAACATGTCTATGTATGTAACATGTATGTATTAATGTATGTATTATTGTTGTATAATATATTTTAACAAAGCTGCACGAAAGCAACCTAGTGGTTCATCATAGTAGAAATGGTAGTAATAGAAGAACCACTAATACTCCAACTGATAGTTTATTTGAAACAGTTGTAGCAATAACCAGCATTTAATTAGATTAGAAACTGTTAGATTTAGAAATGTAGATACTATTTAGATTTAGACTAGTAAAATATAGTAAACAGTTCTCTAGCGAGACTACTACCGATGAAGCCAATTAAAACGGCGAGGTAACATTCTTAAATTTAATTAGAAATTTAATAGATTAATTGTTAAAATAATTTAGAAATTTAGCAATTTGTAACTTTAGTACATTTAAGGGAACTAACACATTTCTCTTACAGATTGTTTAGTTTAGTTAATTACCTTCCCTTAGAAACATCCATAAATTGATAGTTAGTTAATTATATACCCATATTTAACAACAGTTATTATTTAGATTAGTTATTTTAAATTACCTTATTTATTACATCCATCATTTAGTTAAATAGATTTAGTACATTATTTACTTTAGTAACATCCTTTATTTATTAAATAACATTTTTTTTAACTTAATATCATAAATTAACAATTTAGGTAACTTATTTCCCTTTAGTAGTTATTCACTTTAGTTTAGATTATATACCTTAGTTAGTATTAGTAAACATCATCCCGTAAATGATAGTGATGCTAGTAATCATCAGTCTAGTGACTGATCAAACCGATTACCCATTAGTTTAATTAGAGATAGGTAGATTTAGTTAGTTTCTGTTGTATTGCCGTAAGCAATACATTTAAACTTGTAAATAACAAAGTGATATATAAAACTACTTTATTTCGGCTCAATATTGTTTAACACGAGCCCAATTTTATGTCAATGACAAAACATTTTAAAAATTGACAATGTATGAATGAGTGAGTACGAGATGAGTATACGGACAAATGAAAGAATTAAATTATGAGTGTGAACAGTGGTGCAATTTTTTTTTTCGCACACACGTGTTTTTATGACTTGTCCGCGTCTTCTGTGTAAACCATGTGAAGTGTGTATTTTTATGTGTGTTATAGCCACTATTGCATTACAGGAATGGTTGTTTTCTAGAATCCCAGATCGGCGAAGTACGTCATAAATTAAGCAAAGGCATTACTTTGTGACGGACATTAACCTACCTGTGATACTCGAAACCCAAAATACATCAATTATAGACATATAGTTATGTTTCTAATTGCAACACATATAAAGAAAATAGTTACACGCAGACAAACAGGAAAACAAACAGTTAAATATACAAACACCAGTTGTTTTCAAAGGGACATAATACTGTATCAGGGGACACTACAGACTTAGAATAAGTGGAAGGACAAGTTGAATATTTATTCACACGCGGGAGCGAGATAGGCTAATATCAGCATACGCACAACTAAGAAGAGAAGTGAAAGTGCATTTCACGGGAGCCATGAATTTTAGATTCATGTATTGCATCCATAATAGGAGCAATTTGTCTTGGGATATCGGTTAATCGTTATTTTGAGGGGCTTAGTTTGTTAACGCGCCCTGGTTCAACACAGCTCCCAAGAGTGTAATGTAATGACTCTTGCTTAGAGTGGAGATGTGTTAAGCTGATCTAAAACCAGTGGGTAGATACAGCAACTTGTGACCAGACTTATTTGGGACAGAAGTGTACCTTATAATACAGCAGTGAACCCCTTGACTAAATTAGACCAGACTAATTTTATATGCTACGATGACATTGCGTCACACCTACTACATTAATCTGGTGACGCAATACGAGGGACGACGAGAGAATGTCAAGGTGTTGGATGATAGCAGGACCGACTAGTGACAGAAGAGGGGCAAGGACTAATAGGACATAGAGACAGGACCTCTATAAAGGTATAGACAGCACCCAAGCTAGGACATAAGAACAGTAATAAGACTAGACTCGGGTGGGGACACTAATGTGTTATAGTTAGGACAACAGAGGGACCGACCCGAGAACAGGGGCGGGTTACAATAGGTCACGGGGAATACCGTGACGACATAAAGTAGAATAGAACTTAGAGGGTAACTAGTGTTAAGACGACAGTGCTGCGTGCAAAGAGAACGGCACGCAGAGTTGCGAACCCCACGAGGGAGTTTTGACCACGTGGGCAAGCAACAACCTGAGCTGCCTCAGACAGGGGACTGGACGGCCTTCCGACTTGACGTAGTGTTGTTCGGAAGCCATTATCTATAGTTGTGAATGCATGTGATGTTAACGAGAGAGTGACCGTGTTGGATAATATAGATATATAGATATATTGTGTGTCGAGTGGCGATTCTAATGATGTATCAGGCAGATAACGCCTTGTGTTGATTATCAGGCTTGCCTGAAAATAAACTCCGTATAAAAATATCTGTAAGAGCTGAAATTATTTGAGGTACGGATGATGTTGCCTGATTGTGAGTAAACACAAGCCTGTGACATATACAAGTGATGTCACATACCTAAATGTGAGGACACATACTTAAAGGTGAGGACACATACATAAAAGTGAGGACACATACCTAAAAGTGAGGACACACACCTAAGGTGAGGACACACACCTAAAGGTGAGGACACATACCTAAAAGTGAGGACACACACCTAAAAGTGAGGACAGACACCTAAAAGTGAGGACACATACCTACAAGTGAGGAGACATACCTACAAGTGAGAACATATATCTAGTTGTGAGAACACATACCAGCGAGAGACATATTCGACCTGTATTGAACGTGCACTACTTATCAAATCAAAGTCCAATAATATGACCTTGGCAAGGCTGTTTATGACAAGGACAAACCGCCCTTCTCCGTCAATTTACTCGCCCTGATGATAATCGATGTCAACACGTTAGCTGGAGCGAGACCCGTCTAGCCTCGAAAACTTGACAACCAGAAACATACACTCTCTCTCTATGTGTGTGGGTGTGTGCGAGTGTTTGTGTGTATGTGTCTGTGTGTGTCTGTGTGTGTGTGTCTGTGTGTGTGTCTGTGTGTGTGTGTGTTGTGTTGTGTGAGGTTTAAGACACATACGCATAAACTCACTGTGCGCTGACGGCGGAGACGGGGGCTCATTGGGCGTAAATGATGACTTCTAGTTCAGTTCGATGTAAATGACAAATTCATGTTCAGTTGGGCGTACATGATGACTTCTCTTTCAGTTGGACGTAAATGATGACTTCTTACTCAGTTGGACGTAAATGATGACTTTTAGTTCAGTTGGATGTAAATAATGACTTCTCGTTCAGTTGGACGTAAATGATGACTTCTCGTTCAGTTGGACGTAAATGATGACTTCTCGTTCAGTTGGACGTAAATGATGACTTCTCGTTCAGTTGGACGTAAATGATGACTTCTCGTTCAGTTGGACGTAAATGATGACTTCTCGTTCAGTTGGATGTAAATGATGACGTCTCACTCAGTTGGACGTAAATGATGATTTCTCATTCAGTTGGATGTAAATGATGACTTCTTGTTGAGTTGGACGTATATGATGACTTCTTGTTCAGTTGGACGTAAATGACAAATTCGTGTTCACTTGGGCGTAAATGATGACTTCTCGTTCAGTTGGACGTAAATTATGACTTCTCGTTCAGTTGGGCGTAAATTATGACTTTTTGTTGAGTTGGACGTATATGATGACTTCTTGTTCAGTTGGACGTAAATGACAAATTCGTGTTCAGCTGGGCGTCAATGATGACTTCTCGTTAAGTTGGACGTAAATGATGACTTCGCGTTCAGAAACAAAGGCAATCTACTAAACGTGAAATTGCCTTTAACATCTAGCATGGGGTTGAGTCTATATATCTGTTCGTGATTACTGCAGGCCAAGTTTACGTTCAGTAGTTTTCCATTGCTTTCTGAACGACTGGAACCCATACCATTCCATAAAAAACCAACGCAGCTGTGTTTCGAATGCGGTATGCCGGATTACGAACTGCGTCTGTAACACTTTCGCCACGGAGCCAGCTATATATATATATATATATATATATATATATATATATATATATATATATATATATATATATATATAATACTGGAGACCCCGAGGACTGCCATTGGAGTCTCAGTCTTGAAGAACAGGAGCTGTCAGTTATACAGAGGCACACAGCGGAGTAGTTAACCCAGTTGTGGGGATCTGGCGGGCTTCGCGGCAATGAAATAAAAACAGAAATGGCCGGACATCAGGTCGTTTGTGTCCGGCGGTAAACAACACTCGCGGTAATAATTTCCCGATAATAGAACCATTACGTCTTTTTTAGCCCAGAAAATAATAGTTTGCAGTGAGACAGGCATGCGGGCAGAAATATAGCTGGATGGGTGAACTGATCGAAAGACAGACAGATGTACAGACAGACAGTCAGGCAGAAGTATATAGTCGGATGGATTAACCGACTGACAGACAGACAGACGGACGTAGAGATAGAAAGGCAGAGAGATAAACAAACACAGAGTTAGGCAGAAGTATAGATGTTGGAAAAACAGTTTGTCATATCGATCGATCCTCTCTTTCCTCGGATAGGTTATTGTACGTAATCTCATATGGACGCTCAGAGGAAAGGCGAGACGGACATATAATCAGATTGCTACTGGAACTATTAGTGTTGGAACTCTTCGCTGGCTGCTGAGGATGGGGACGGAGCGCTTATGGGAATGCCCCGAATGCTGTTATGTCGATTCCTAAATCAATCAATCAATCAATCAATCAATCTCATATGGACGAACAAACAGACAGATAATCAGGCAGAAATATTGACGGATGGACCAACGTATCTACAGACAGACAGACAGACAGACAGACAGACAGACAGACAGACAGACAGACATACAGACAGACAGACAGACAGACAGACAGACAGACAGACAGACAGACAGACAGACAGCCATACAGACAGACAGACAGCCAGCCAGCCAGACAGACAGACAGACAGACAGACAGACAGACAGACAGCCAGACAGCCAGACAGCCAGACAGACAGACAGACAGCCAGACAGACAGACAGCCAGACAGCCAGACAGACAGACAGACAGCCAGACAGACAGACAGACAGACAGACAGACCGGACCGGACCGGACCGGACCGGAAGACAGACAGACAGACAGACAGACAGACGGACAGACGGACGGACCGGACGGACCGGACAGACAGACAGACAGACAGACAGACTGACTGACTGACTGACTGACTGACTGACTGACTGAAGATCCTCACAAAATATTGAAGGGAGATAACGCATTACAACTAGAGAAAAGTAATCGAAGGAAGATCTGGCAACTGGTTTAACTGCTGTAGAGGGGGGGGGGGGGGGGGGGGGAAGACATGAACTGATAAATTAGAAACATAAATCAATAAAAAGGAAAGAATGATTCTGTTGGAAGCAACATTCCCCGAATGTCCCAGAAACGGGAAATTTGGATTGGGAAGAGGGAGATAGAGAAAAACAACATTGCGGTGATTGGTCGGCCATGGCATGGTCGTGTGCGCGTGACCAGAAGCCATTGTGACCTAAATGCAATGTCAGGCAGTAATTTTGTAGATCACTTGTGGTTTTGAAGAATTCAGTAGTGGAGTGGGGCCGCTTTAATGGATACATTTACACAGTCTCGGACGGGAAAGGTGTAGAAGTGGAGTAAACAGTTAGTGGAATGAGATCGGAGTGGGGGAGAAGGCAAGGGGTATCATATCTGGAATGAACATTTCAGAGAGGTATATGAGTATTTGAGGTCAGGAGACTGGTGGTGTTAGCAGAAGACGGGTAGATAATACAATCTGGAATGGGGGAAAAATAAATGGGAGTTGGAAGAAAAGGATGCAGTGGACAGGACTGAGAGGAATGCAAGATGGAGAAGAGATACAGAGGATTACAGAGTAAAGGAGGAAATGAACCAACTTTATTTTCATAATGAAACGTGGAATTGTGGGTATTGATTGATAGGTTTAAAAAGTGTTGTATGCCCTCTGCAGGAAGGTCCAATCAACCGCGGGTTAATTTTATGGGCAATTTGACTGTCAATACTTGGGTCAAGTTTAATCATGGCTGTACTCCTCCCTCGTACACCTTCAGATGTCAACGTGAACATATGTTTGAAGCAGCAGTCAACTTTAGCCAGCTGACATCTCCTTAGAGTTTGTCCTCAAATAGAGTAAGTTATGCCAACATGGATTTGTGCTCATCCACCACTGTACCACTTAGGATACACATGCTTGCTCGGTATCTATCAGATGGTAGGGACAAGCAGGCTTATTGTTCCCGCAGCCCACTGACTGTGGATACGACTACGTTGTTCCAGCCTTCACCCATTGTTCACTGACTAGTTACGTCCAGTATTTCTCTGTTAATCGTGATGTTCATTGTGGGCCTCTCCCTTGCATTGCTAATTGTCGGAGTGTTTGTTTTTTTAAATAAAATTTCTTTTAATATCTAATAGACAATTTACACTGCGCCTATTTACATGCTCCATGCGGTTTAGAAACATCTGCTCACTTTATGTCGCCAGCATGTCTGTGATTGTCTGTTGATGTTCAGTCCAGGCAATAATTCAGCTTGTTTAAAAGTGCCTCCTGTGGTACTGAAGAGCATATTTAAAACTTATAGCTTAGAGAAAACAAAAGAAATAGTTCACTTGATATGAATGTCAGCAACTCACTTGCGACAGGCATACAAGGATTCCCTACTTTTGCACTGCACGAAAGTGACAACTCGTATTGTTTGCAAAAGGATACATTTTTATTCAGAGCTGATCGTACATTAGCTCCCCGAGCGGAATACCACATCGGTATTAAACATCATAGTATGTTATGAAGATAAGATGGAATTAGAAGATGATGTTAATATTATAACTACTGAAGCTAAGCTGAAGTCCTAACTATTATACTGTCCTTATCAACAACAAAGTATCCCCAGCGGATACACGTCTGATCCCTACGCCGTCCGGTCTCTGTCTGAGCCTGCTGTACGTGGCGTGTTCAGCCACGAGCAAGTTAGCTCAGCGTGCGTTCGTTAGTTTACCTGCTGGGCACTAGGTTGTATTGACCAGAATTACTTGGTCCCTTCTCGTGAAGTGGGTTTCCCAGTCTCTTGGGTAACCCCAGCTCACCTGTACTTGTTGCCCTCCTTGTTGACACAAGTGTGTCCCGTTATAGCTATTTATAGCGTTTGTGTCTCTTCTGTCTGGTCTCCTATACTGTTATATTACTTGTCCTCTCCCTAAGCTCTATTTTAGCTCTCCTTAGCGTTGAGCTCTCTCCTAAGTCTTTGACAATGAAACTATCACCAATGTTTAGGGAAACCAAAGAAATAGTTTAGTTGCTGTGAAACTATCACGAATGTTTAGGTAAACCAAAGAAATAGTGATGTGAAACTATCACAAATGTTTAGAGAAATCAAACAAATAGCTCAGTTGATGTGAAACTATCACGAATGTTTGGGGAAATTAAAGAAATAGTTCACTTGATGTGAAACTGTCACGAATGTTTGGGGAAACCAAAGAAATAGTTCAGTTGATGTGAAACTATCACAAATGTTTAGGTAAACCAAAGAAATAGTGATATGAAACTATCACAAATGTTTAGAGAAACCAAACAAATAGCTCAGTTGATGTGAAACTATCACAAATGGAAGCCAAACGCGGGTGCCTCGGTGGCCAAGTGGCCAAGACGCCTGCCTCGTGCTCCGACGGGCGTAGGTTCATTTCCTAACTGTCATTTGTATCACGTGATCCCTTGGAGTCGTCGCTGGATTCGGAGCTTGTGCTCTATTTAACACTTTGGGCAGGCAGCACTGCGGAAAGAGACCGAGCCATACGAGATTAAACCCGGTGCAATGAAGTCGAGCATCTTAAATGTAAAGCTCTGTGAATTATAAAAATATGAAGCTCAGGCAATGGTCTCCCGGCCTCTAAGATTAAAGAGGTTATCTCAGTGTTTGTGCCACCCATTGCTAGTGTCATTTTGGCAGCGCTTGATTCACTTGACTGTGTCCAGCTCTCTCCATGATCTTTGACTTGATTCACTTGACTGTGTCCAGCTCTCTCCATGATCTTTGACTTGATTCACTTGACTGTGTCCAGCTCTCTCCATGATCTTTGACTTGATTCACTTGACTGTGTCCAGCGCTCTCCATGATCTTTGACTTGATTCACTTGACTGTGTTCAGCTCTCTCTATGATCTTTGACTTGATTCACTTGACTGTGTCCAGCTCTCTCCATGATCTTTACCTTGATTCACTTGACTGTGTTCAGCTCTCTCTATGATCTTTGACTTGATTCACTTGACTGTGTCCAGCTCTCTCCATGATCTTTGACTTGATTCACTTGACTGTGTTCAGCTCTCTCTATGATCTTTGACTTGATTCACTTGACTGTGTCCAGCTCTCTCCATGATCTTTGACTTGATTCACTTGACTGTGTCCAGCTCTCTCCATGATCTTTGACTTGATTCACTTGACTGTGTCTAGTCTCTCCATGATCTTTGACTTGATTCACTTGACTGTGTCCATCTCTCTCCATGATCTTTGACTTGATTCACTTGACAGTGTCCAGCTCTCTCTCTGTGATCTTTGACTTGATTCACTTGACAGTGTCCAGCTCTCTCTGTGATCTTTGACTTGATTCACTTGACAGTGTCCAGCTCTCTCTGTGATCTTTGACTTGATTCACTTGACTGTGTCGAGCTCTCTCTCTCTCTCTCTCTCTCTCTCTCTCTCTCTCTCTCTCTCTCTCTCTCTCTCTCTCTCTCTCTCTCTGATCTTTGACTTGATTCATTTGTCTGTGTCGAGCTCTCTCCATAATCTTTGACTTGATTCACTTGACTGTGTCCATCTCTCTCCATGATCTTTGACTTGATTCACTTGACAGTGTCCAGCTCTCTCTGTGATCTTTGACTTTATTAACTTGACTGTGTCCAGCTCTCTCTGTGATCTTTGACTTGATTCACTTGACTGTGTCCAGCTCTCTCTGTGATCTTTGACTTGATTCACTTGACTGTGTCCAGCTCTCTCTGTGACATTTGACTTGATTCACTTGACTGTGTCCAGCTCTCTCCATGATCTTTGACTTGATTCACTTGACTGTGTCCAGCTCTCTCCATGATCTTTGACTTGATTCACTTGACTGTGTTCAGCTCTCTCTATGATCTTTGACTTGATTCACTTGACTGGGTCCAGCTCTCTCCATGATCTTGACTTGATTCACTGACTGTGTTCAGCTCTATGCACTTGACAGTGTCCAGCTCTCTCCGTGATCTTTGACTTGATTCACTTGACAGTGTCCAACTCTCTCCATGATCTTTGAATTGATTCACATGACCGTTTCCAGCTCTCTCCATGATCTTTGACTTGATTCACTTGACTGTGTCCAGCTCTCTCCATGATCTTTGAATTGTTTCACATGACCGTTTTCCAGCTCTCTCCATGATCTTTGACTTGATTCGCTTGACAGTGTCCAGCTCTCTCCATGATCTTTGACTTGATTCACTTGACTGTGTCCAGCTCTCTCCGTAATCTTTGACTTGATTCACTTGACAGTGTCCAGCTCTCTCCATGATCTTTGAATTGATTCACATGACCGTTTCCAGCTCTCTCCATGATCTTTGACTTGATTCACTTGACAGTGTCCAGCTCTCTCCATGTTCTTTGACTTGATTCACTTGACTGTGTCCAGCTCTCTCTCTCTTTAGTGAATTAGTGAATAAAATTATATCTCAAAATACCCCAGAGTATCTTCTGCCGCTGATTCAATCTAATGCAATGAACAGCAAGCGCCTAAATTTGTTACATGTTCCAAAGCCTAGATTGGACCTATACAAAACATGTTTCGCCTATTCTGGTGCTCACTTATGGAATGGTCTGCCTCCAGATCTGAAAACTCCAATGATCCCTACACATTTAACCGAAAACTCTTTCAATACTTAATCCATATCGACTATATGCCACCATAATTCATTTACTGGTATAATTGTTCATTATAATTGTTCACTATATATGTGTGTGCGTGTTGTGTGTGTGTGTGTGTGTGTGTGAGAGAGAGAGAGAGAGAGAGAGAGAGAGTGAATGTGTGTGTGCGCACGTGCATGCGTGTGTGTGGAGAGAGTGATTGAGCGAGAAATGGTGGGGGAATGTGTCAGTGCATGCATTCGTACGTGTATGTGTGAGAGTAAGTGAGGGAGTGTGTGCGTGAGTGCATGCGTTCATGCGTATGTGTATGTGTGAGAGAGTGTGATTGAGAGAGTGTGTGTGTGTGTTCATGAAGGATTGTGTGTGAGGGAGTGAGACAGTGGGAGAGTTGTTGTGTTAGTGTGTGTGTGTGAGCGCGCGCATGCGTGTGAGTGTGTGTATATGAAAGAATACACACACAGAGAGAGAGAGAGAGAGAGAGAGAGAGAGAGAGAGAGAGAGAGAGAGAGCTGAGCAGATGCATGTCATGTAACACGCATGTTATGTAACACGCGAATCCATATGTTTGTGTATTCTCATCTGTCATATTATCAGTTAAATACCAGTTTTATTTTATCATGTATAATATAAACTTATGTTCATTACTGTAGTTTGAGTGAGAGAGTGAGTGAGTGTGGCTGAGAGACAGAATGAGTTAGAGTGAATGAGTGAGAGTGAATGAGTGAGCGTGAGAGTGAATGAGTGAAAGTGAATGAGTGAGCGTGAGAGTGAATGAGTGACGTGAGAGTGAATGAGTGAGCGTGAGAGTGAATGAGTGAACGAGAGAGTGAATGCGTGAGAGTGAATGAGTGAGAGTGAATGAGTGAGCGGGAGAGTGAATGATTGAGCGTGAGAGGGAATGAGTGAGCGAGAGAGTGAATGAGTGAGCGGGAGAGTGAATGAGTGAGCGGGAGAGTGAATGAGTGAGCGTGAGAATAAATGAGTGAGCGGCAGAGTGAATGAGTGAGCGGGACAGTGAATGAGTGAGAGTGAATGAGTGAGCGTGAGAGTGAATAAGTGAGAGTGAATGAGAGCGTGAGAGTGAATGAGTGAGCGGGAGAGTGAATGAGTGAGCGGGAGAGACAGAATGAGTGAGAGTGAATGAGTGAGCGTGAGAGTGAATGAGAGCGTGAGGGTGAATGATTGAGCGGGAGAGACAGAATGAGTGAGAGTGAATGAGTGAGAGTGAATGAGTGAGCGGGAGAGTGAATGAGTGTGTGTGTGTGAGTGAAAGAGTGAGAGTGAATGAGTGAGAGTGAATGAGAGAGAAAGAGAGAGAGAGTGTGTGTGCGTGTGTGTGTGTGTGTGTGTGAGCGTACGCATGCGTGTGAGTGTGTGTATATGAAAGAATACAGAGAGAGAGAGAGAGACAGAGAGAGAGAGAGAGAGAGCTGAACACATGCATGTCATGTAACACGCATGTTATGTAACACGCGAATCCATATGTTTGTGTATTCTCATCTGTCATATTATCAGTTAAATATCATTTGATTTTATCATGTATAATCTAAACTTATGTTCATTACTGTAGTTTGAGTGAGAGAGTGAGTGAGTGTGAATGAGAGACAGAATGAGTGAGAGTGAATGAGTGAGCGTGAGAGTGAATGAGTGAGAGTGAATGAGTGAGCGGGAGAGTGAATGAGTGAGAGTGAATGAGTGAGCGTGAGGATGAATGAGTGAGCGGGAGAGTGAATGAGTGAGCGTGAGAGTGAATGAGTGAGCGTGAGGGTGAATGAGTGAGCGGGAGAGTGAATGAGTGAGCGTGAGAGCGAATGAGTGAGCGGGAGAGTGAATTAGTGAGTGTGTGAGTGAATGAGTGAGCGGGAGAGTGAATGAGTGAGCGGGAGAGTGAATGAGTGAGCGGGAGAGTGAATGAGTGAGCGTGAGAGTGAATGAGTGAGCGGGAGAGTGAATGATTGAGCGGGAGAGTGAATGAGTGAGCGTGAGAGTGAATGAGTGAGCGTGAGAGTGAATGAGTGAGCGTGAGAGTGAATGAGTGAGCGTGAATGAGTGAGCGTGAGAGTGAATGAGTATGAGTGAGCGTGAGATGGAATGAGTGAGCGTGAGATTGAATGAGTGAGCGTGAGAGTGAATGAGTGAGCGTGAGAGTGAATCAGTGAGCGGGAGAGTGAATGATTGAGCGTGAGAGTGAATGAGTGAGCGTGAGAGTAAATGAGTGAGCGTGAGAGTGAATGAGTGAGCGGCAGAGTGAATGAGTGAGGGGACAGTGAATGAGTGAGCGTGAGAGTGAATGAGTGAGGCGGGAGAGACAGAATGAGTGAGAGTGAATGAGTGAGCGGGAGAGTGAATGAGTGAGCGTGAGAGTGAATGAGTGAGCGGGAGAGTGAATGAGTGAGCGGGGGAGTGAATGAGTGAGCGGGAGAGACAGAATGAGGGAGCGGGAGAGTGAATGAGTGAGCGGGAGAGTGAATGCGTGAGCGGGAGAGTGAATGAGTGAGAGTGTGTGTGTGTTAGTGAATGAGTGAGAGGGAATGAGTGGGAGTGAATGAGAGAGAGAGAGAGAGAGTGTGTGTGTGTGTGTGTGTGTGTGTGTGTGTGTGTGTGTGTGTGTGTGTGTGTGTGTGTGTGTGTGTGTGTGTGTGTGTGGGACGCGCTGGCATCACTACTTTTACGTCACATTCTTTTTATGTACATATTTTTCTCCATGTTTAGCCTTGTTTATGTTTACAACATTCATTTCACAATGTTTATTTTTCTTCCTATGTAAATGTATAATGCTCTTGATGAACGAAAGACGAGTGATTGGAAGGGCCGAACGTAAGACGGGCCTGCGCGCCCAATTTGTGACCCTAATAAAGTTGATTTGATTTGATTTGATTTGATTTCTCTCTCTCCATGACTCTTTGACTTGATCACTTGACTGTGTCCAGCTCTCTCCATGATCTTTGACTTGATTCACTTGACAGTGTCCAGCTCTCTCTGTGATCTTTGACTTTATTAACTTGACTGTGTCCAGCTCTCTCTGTGATCTTTGACTTGATTCACTTGACTGTGTCCAGCTCTCTCTGTGACATTTGACTTGATTCACTTGACAGTGTTCAGCTCTCTCCATGATCTTCACGTCGGTGATCCTGTCAAACTGTCTTTGTTCTATTCTGCTTCAGGTAGCTTCTGGTCACCAGACTGATCAATGTAAACACTTGGGAGATTTCACATCGTCAGAGTGAAGATGCGTGACAGGCGTTAAGAGCAGAAGTAGTTCAAGCAAAACCTGTATTTAAAATATTGATGAGAATGTTACGCAATTATTCACTATCGCTGAATGTCAGAAAGATAGTACTGAAATGTTATATAGAACCTGTTTTGTTACATGGAGTGAATGTCAGAAAGATAGTAGTGAAATTTTATATAGAACCTGTTTTGTTACATGGAGTGAATGTCAGAAAGATAGTACTGAAATGTTACAAAGAACCTGTTTTGTTACATGGCAGTGAATTATCGCTTGTGAATGGTAGATTAGGAAGAGCTTGGGAACAACAGAGATGTGGTTCCTAAGACAAATGTGAATACCTTAGACTGTCAGAGTAACTAACAACGAGGAAGAAGCTATGAAAGTAGAACAAGATATATAACTGTAAGAAAGACGCATACAACTTATTAGGTTATATGATGGGAAGAGATAACGCAAAACATGGTGACAACTGGAAGGATTAGTGGGAGAGATGGCATAGACAGACAGAGAGAAACGATGCTGGATGGACTGACACGGTGGCCTGGAAGTATATCATCAGAAGAGTTGATCCAGAACTCCGAGAAAGGAGGTCTGTGAAGCGACATCAACGCCTACGCCAGTTGGCAGAACACATGATAATGGTGACGTGTTAGTCAATGTTTGTATTTATTAGTAATTGTTGTGTTCAGACTAGACTCGTTATATTACTATACTGTTTGTAAGGGGAAAGTGCCATAGTGTGTTATTGAACCGCGGATCACTGTAATAGTATCAGCGCTAACCACAACCTCTGCCACATCTCTGACATTCACATGTTACATACGTCACATTTTCCACACAATTGGAAAGCATCACAGTTGTGTGTGTGTCCTAGCAACGCAACGATAATCGCTTAGAACGACAGAGCGTGGAAGTGGCACGGTGATAGTAAAGTGAAAAACGGAGATACTGGAGTGACAAACTCCTGCTGCGTTTGCGGGGTTGGGCGGGACATTTACTTCAAAAACAAGTCAATGGAGGTAGAGATAATGAAGGAAAACAAAAGAAAATCAATAGCGTGGGACGAGCAGGCAGATAACTACCACCAGTATTGCCCGCAGAGGTCGAAGCAAGGGAGAGAGTATTTTCTTTGGATGAAATAGTTGATTTTACTGTGTGAAATGTAACACAATCTATTAAATATAATGACATCGTTACAGCCTTTGGTAAGCATGGCAGGGTGTTGTCGGCGCGTTGCTGCAAGCTATAATTATACATGGGATATTCCATTCTCTTGGGTTAAACTCAGCCAGTCATCATTCTTGCATTATTCATTCCATATTTGATATTCTGTTCTTATTCCTTTCTTGACAGTTTTATGCAATAAGTCACGACCATAGACTGTCAGCTTCTCGGCGTTTTGCCTAAGATCAAAGTGTAGATTTATGTGCATTCGACCTGCCAGGGAGCAGAGGCGATCAACCAAACTGACGAACACGAGTCACTGTCCACTAACACTGTCAGACACAATGGGCCGTTATGCACATAGTGGGACTAAACGGCCTTAAAAAAAATACTTTCGCAATTCGTAATCCTGAATACCGCGTTCGAAACACTGCTGGGGGAGCGGTTGGCATTAGATCGCCTTGCGTTGGATTTCATACAGTGGTATGAGTGGCGGTCGTTCAGAAAGCGTGGTAAAGCACTGAACGTAAGCTTGCCAAGAAAACACAAACGGAAAAACAACATTAATTAAACATAAGATCAAAGTGTAATCATCTGCATGTAGATTTAACCTTGTCCCCAGCACACAAGGGCGGTCATCCGCGTGACACACAGGCGCGTGCAGTCTCATGGCACGGCTCTGGCTCCTGGGGAACCTCAACCCCTAAATTATTATTTTCAATAATAATAATAATAATACCACGTGTATACGAATGTATATGTTGAATTTGCAAATGTAAAGGAAAACATGCAATGCAACATGTGAATGCATACTGTTTTCTACGGAATAAAGTTTCATTTTTGTAAAGAGTCTACTATAAAAGGGCCTCGGTGGAGAACATTGGGCAGAAAGGATGTTTGTGGGACTAAAAGGCCTCGAAACCAGTACTAAAATGTTATATAGAACTTGTTTTGTGGTGTGGCAGGAAATCATGGAAAGTGAATGAAGAAATTAGGAAGGGATTAGAAGCCACGGAGTTATGGATTCTGAGACGAATGTTGCGAATTCCTTGGACTGTCAGAGTATCTAACAACTATTGCCCGAAAAAGGTTATTGAAAGTAGAACATTATATAGAACTATAAGACAGATACAAACGTTGATCTTTGGTCATATAATGATTTTAAAAAAAAGACACCGGTTAACATCGTGACAGCAGGAAAATTCAGTGGCAGAAGAAGCATACCAGGAGAAATGATGTTATATGGACTGAGCTGGTGGCATACGGAAATATCATCAGCAGAGTTGATCCAGAACATCATGGACACATATATGTAGAGAGACATGATCGCCTACGCCAAACGATGATGATGATCCCCTCCTGCCGCTGCTGTGTTGTAGTGTAACTCTGTACCAATAAACCGGCTCTGTGGCGAAGGTTACGGACGCAGTTCGTAATTCCGCATACCGCTTTCTAAACACAGCTGCGGGAGATTTGAAAAACATACCGCCTTGCGTTGGTTCACATACAATGGTATGTGTGCCGGTGGTTCAGAAAGCAATGACAAACTACTAAACGTAAAGTTGCCAAGAAACAGCCACAATACGCTGGGGCTGACTTCATATTCTGTAAAGGATTTTCAATTAACTAACTGTATGAATTGTTCTGTAGTTGTTTCTGTTCTGAAGTGATATTATCTAGTTATGTGATACTGTTCTTCGTCGCTTCGCATTCCAGGAGAATGCGAGACATAATTGTACATAGAAGTGAGTCTGTCCGACTGCAGCGAGCATCTCTGTAAATTTACTTCCTCTCTAGATGCATCCCAGTCGGTCTCCTTGGCTTAAAGGTTTGCGAACGGAATTCGTGAGCCGCTTACCACGAGTTCGAAACACAGCTGTGACCGATTTGGCAGCAGACCGTGTTGCGCTGGGGTTTTAACGTGTTGACATGGGAGCCGGTCGTTTAGAAAGCAACGGCAAACTACGGAACGTAAAACTTACCAAGACATCAACAACGGTAAAATGCTGGTGTTGACAGTGATGTCCTGTAAATAGGATATGAACAAAAAAATGCATCACATAGGCACTTCAACGTGACTGGAAGGCAGCAACACATGCCCGACATGGCCAGTCTAGTGTGCAGCTGCCGCTCATTTGGCAGCGGGACGTTTAGCGTTGATTTCCATGGTATGAGCGTCCGCAAGTCATAAAAAAATGTTGTTCCCCCATGAAGTAGAAACCAACTATGGGCCGATGTTGTGATAGAGCTATCATCTTGTGTAGAACTGAGGGCACGAGAAATTGTCGGCCATTCTTGTGAACTGAAGGCACGGAAAAATATTCGGCCAGTCTGGTGTAGTGAAGCCACGAGAAATAGTCAGCCATTCTGGTGTACTGAACGCACAGTGAAATAGTTGGCCTTTCTTGTGTACTGAACAAAACATTGCTCAGTAATCACAAACAGCCACTAGATGGTGGGGGTTGTTTGCAACGTCCTGCAAAGGGCATTCAACTAATGTACGGATGATCTCATTTTAGGCCACGCGCTATACTAGTCTGCATTAGTGTGTTCTTTCCTAACAATGTTGCCATGGTGGCGTCCCTACTGCCTGCTCTTTGCGATTTTCACTAACAGTGGATTCACAAAGCATGCTGACAAAGGTTAAGACTGGCATGCTTCGCTATTCAGAGGTCGCAGGTTGTGATAGTTCGCTGGACCTTTTCTCCAGGACACTCTGGTGTGGATGGAAATGAACAGGCAGACAGAATGGCTGATGCCACTTCGTTAAGCGGTGATGTGATGCACGATAAGGAAGATGTGATGATGGCCCTCTGGGGGGCATGTGAATAATGCAAAGAGCATATAGACTATCATGGTCTAGAGAGAGAGAGAGAGAGAGAGAGAGAGAGAGAGAGAGAGAGAGAGAGAGAGAGAGAGAGAGAGAGAGAGAGAGAGAGAGAGATTTCGTATTATTAGAAACCAACGATTCTTGTAAAATTTGAATTCGATTCCGGCAATTTGTAAGCCTGAAGCGGACACTAACATCCCAGCCAATCCGCCTCCCTACATACATGTGCAATCATCATGTGCCATACGGAGCAGCACAGGCATTCATATTCTTGTCCAAACACCTTTTCCTTCTAGCCTGGATAATCTCCACCACTGATCGTGTTTCTTGCAACTCTGGCAGATCACCCAGCATTGTCCCCCTTTGTTGACTGTTGCCTCGTACATCGTCTGTATTTTCCCTGTTGTTACAAATTTCTCCACACCACCTCGTCTCATAATACAACCACGCAGTGACGACTGTCTTCTCCTGGTGAAGCTAATCAAATGGTTTATATGTACGTGTGTGTGTGAGTGTGTGTGTGTGTGTTTACGTATCTGTGTGTGGGTGTAAGTGTGTGTGTTTATAGGTGTGTGTGTGTGTTAGTGTGTTTACGTATCTGTGTGTGGGTGTAAGTGTGTGTGTGTGATGTATGTGTAAGTATGTGTGTGGGATGTGTGTAAGTGTGTGTGTGTCTGTGGGGGGCGGGGTGAGTGTAAGTGTGTGTGTGTGTGTGTGTGTAAATGTGTGTGTGTGAGTAAGTATGTATGGGGTGTGTGAAAGTATGTGTGTGGCATGTGTGTAAATGGGTGTCGGTGGGTCTGTGTATGTATGTGTTTGTTTGTGTTGGCCTAGTGTAGTAATTGGATATTAGATTTCATAGCTGTGTGAGCGTGTGTGTGTGTGTGTGTGTGTATGTGTGTGTAAGTGTGTGTGTGGGTGTAAGTGAGTATGTAAGTGTAAGTTGTTGTGTGTAATTGCGTGTGGGATATGTGTATGAATGTGTGCGTGGGGTGAGTGTGCGAGTATGTGTGTGCAAGTGTGTGTGGAGTGTTTGTGTAAGTGTGTGTGTGGGATGCGTGTAAATGTGTATGGAGGTGTGTGCAAACGTGTATATAAGTGTGTGTGTGGATGTGCGGATGTGTGTCTGGGGGCGTGTGTGTGTGTGTGTGTGTGTGTGTGTGTTTGCCTCTTGCAGTAATTGTAAATTGGTGTTCATAGCTGCACTTTTGATTTTCAGCAGTCTATGGAGAAACTTCACCTTGTGGAGCTCAGTTTGTTTCCCTTAGTTAGTTAGTTAGTTAGTTAGTTAGTTAGTTAGTTAGTTGGTTGGTTGGTTGGTTGGTTGGTTGGTTGGCTGGCTGGCTGGCTGGCTGGCTGGTTGGTTGGTTGGTTGGTTGGTTGGTTGGTTGGTTAGTTAGTTAGTTATCTGTTGAGGTATTATCCATCGTACTCCGGACATGTCCACAGGTGCTCAGATCCTCAACCACCCAGTACCCTCCAACATATTCGTCAGCGTCCGGCAGCTAATAGTGCCAGTTCTGTGTGGGTTGACTAGACCCCTCACTCTCCCGATGTGCCTCTCATGTCTGGCCGTGCCAGTTCTTATTCCCAAGTCTCTCACTCTAGACAACGATGTGGATTCACTAGCGCCTTCCACTCTCCACATCTCTCTAAAGGCATTAATAACAGCGGCACGATCCATGAGCTAGCCATCTGCAGAGG
Organism: Cepaea nemoralis; assembly: GCA_014155875.1. Classification (NCBI taxonomy): domain Eukaryota; kingdom Metazoa; phylum Mollusca; class Gastropoda; order Stylommatophora; family Helicidae; genus Cepaea; species Cepaea nemoralis. Next base: position 77,043 of record JACEFZ010027662.1, read on the forward strand.
ATGCAGAGCCAGTCAGTTTATCAGCTCGTTTATTTCCCTCAACTCCCACTCCCGCATGTCCCGGGACGAAGATAAAAGTGACTATACGTACGACAGACCTCCGCAACGATTCAGTCCCCTGCCCAGGTATAGAATCCGCCTCGGTCTTTCGGATCATGCTCATTGAATCATTTATATTATATTATCTGTCTTCGGTGCCCATGATACACAGCTGTACTGCTGTATGGGAAGCATATAACATTATACAACTCGTTCGCTGCTTTCCATGGACAAGGAAAGGTTAAGCAATGTTCTTCAACCGACATCTATTACGTTGAGTGTTCTTCAACATGCAACTACTACAAAGAATGTTCTTCGACATGCACCTGCTACATAGAATGTTCTTCAACGTACATCTGCTACATGGAATGTTCTTCAACATATATGTCCTGCGCAGAATGTTCTTCAATATACAACTACCACACAGAATGTTCTTATTACATATACAACTACCACACATATTGTTCTTCAACATACAACTACCACACATGGTGTTCTTCAACATACAACTACCCCACATGGTGTTCTTCAACATACAACTACCACACATGGTGTTCTTCAACATACAACTACCACACAGACTATTCCTTATCATAACAGAATGTTCTCCAACATACAATTACCACACATAATGTTCTTCAAAACGCATGCACTACTTTAAAGTCAACTTTGTGTTCTATAAAAAAAACAAAAAAAAGAAGTGAAATTCAGATAATCCTGGAGCAGAAATAATTCACACAGCCATGCAGTAATGCCCTGCCTGATGCCTCGGGTCGGGAATGTCGATACCACGTGAGGCTTTGACCTACCGGAAAGCTTATGTGCGCATGTCAGATTATAGTTGGTGTCTTTATGCATTAGTAATGAGAACTGTCAAATGTTATGTATATGTAAAACTACTCTATCGCACTCCGGACAATGAACAAACAACTAACAAGTCGAACAGATGCCCCGGAGGAGGACAGCATGGCCGAATGGATAACAATGCACACTTTCAAGCTTCCGGTGTGCTCAAGCCGAGATAGCTGGTTCAATCCCTACACCGGACAGTTGGAATAAAATGTTGACTTCTCGTCCTCGACTTGAAGACGTACATTGCAGGTACCTCAGAACTCGGAGTGGGTTCGCCTGATGGCGAGGGACACTGGTAATACAGAAAGCTAATCCACACGCAAACATCAGACCAGTACACTGGACGTAGTAGCTTGTGTATCCACTAAGCTTGAGTTAAAAGCGAACGAACGTTAAACGATGAGGCGGATATACAGAAGAGAATGTATTTCATGGAAACCAAGGCAATCAAATACAGAGGAGCTAGAACAACTGGAAATGACAAGAGAGTTACTGAAAGGAATAACAAGGAGGCAAGGGAAATATTTTGGTCACATTAAAAAGACATAATACTCTAATAAAAATTATACTGGATTGCAAAGTTGAGGGCAAGCGAGCAACAGGTAGACAACGATACAAGTGGCAAGATAACATCAAGAGACGGACGAACAGCAATCTGGCAGAATTTACAGTGATTGCTGATGTAAGACACATCGAAATTCCCATGAACCGACTTCACATTTGATGCATCCAGGTGATTCATCATTCTGTCCGTGAAGTTGAAAGAAGTCGAATTATTTCACCGTGGCGACGGAAGTGAAGTCTTGTAGTGGTGGAGTTATTGATGTAACGATGTCTGTTGTGGGTGTTCTGTTTTTGCTTCTGTTCGAATATTGCTGGGTATAATTTACTTGATTACAGATTCAGTGCCAAACAAACTTGAAGCTAACAAAAATGGATGGCAGAAAATGGGAAGTATGGGTGTGAAACAATTATGACTTATAAGTCGTTAATATTGTAGCAGACATGTTGTATTATATATCAAATTAAAGGGGGTTGCATAGGCGAAACCATTGTATATAATCCCATGGCAGATGCGGGAAGTCGCTTGAGACGATTAATCATGCCATAGCATTTAATCAGATAATGTTCCCTGTTGCTTGTGAATAATGTTGTTATTGTTGTTGTTGCTGTGTTTGTTAACAATGTTGTTGATGTTGTTGTTGTTGTTGTTGTTGATGCTGTTGTTGTTGATGATGTTATTGTTGTTCTAGTTGTTGTTGCTGTTGTTGTTGTTGCTTGTATTGTTGTTGTTGCTGCTGTTGTTGTTGTTGCTGCTGCTGCTACTACTACTACTGATGCTGCTGTTGACATCCTCAGGGATGCATCAGTGGTGAGTTCCTAGCTTTTAGTTGAGAATAAAACTTGCGAGTAGTGACGTGCACTCATATAAGCAATGGGAACAAGATGCGATTAGAGGACACATTGAAAGTTAGCTGCATGTCCTTTACACGACACTGAAATCAACCACAGTCAATAAATGACTGTGATTTAGCAGTCAATATCAGTTTATTAATTTGCAATATCTCGCAAACGGCCGACGTCTCATGTAATCGAAATCAACGCAAAGCGGTCTGCTTCCAAATCGCCCTCCGCTGATTTAGAAGCTAGGATTTGTGCATTCGTCTACAGCAGGCTGTAATCAACACTAGTTTTACGTTCAGTAACATTGCTTTCTGAACGACTGACGTTGTAACGCTGGCCAATAGAAACACAACAATGTTTCGTGTGTTGTTTAACACACAAAATAGTCCGAGCCATCATCATTAATCTGCATAGGCCAGTTTTGTGCAAACAGAAAGACTTGATAGTCTGCTTAAAATTAACGTGGTAGAAATCGATATTACTCTGCGAATATGTGTGTTGTATATTTTAGCTTAGAGGGTTTATCTAGTTACGTTATTTTATGTTGTGTGATTCCGCAGTATGTTCCTGACGAGGTGCAGCAAAATATGCCAGGCAATGAATCATGCAATCTGTTGTTTGTGTCTTCGTTTTTCATATTCAGTACGGGAAAACATTGTTTTTGATTGTCGGAAACACGTCGGTCTATGGCTATTATCTTCCCCGTGCAGTATAGTACAGGGCGTGTGAAATTATGTGTCGACGAACGCTGGAAAGTCAGGGAAGGCTCCCCGTGTCACGCTGTGAGGCTTACTGGCTATATACTGCTAGCCTCATATTGTTAGACTTACTGGCTATATCCTGCTAGCCTCATATTGTTAGACTTACTGGCTATATCCTGCTAGCCTCATATTGTTTGACTTACTGGCTATATCCTGCTAGCCTCATATTGTTAGACTTACTGGCTATATCCTGCTAGCCTCATATTGTTAGACTTACTGGCTATATACTGCTAGCCTCATATTGTTAGACTTACTGGCTATATACTGCTAACCCCATATTGTTAGACTTACTGGCTATATCCTGCTAGCCTCATATTGTTAGACTTACTGGCTAAATCCTGCTAGCCTCATATTGTTAGACTTACTGGCTATATACACCGGTCAGCTGGACTAAAATATCAACTTCTCTTCCTTGATTTGGGGACATAAATTACCTCAGAAATCGTAGAGGGTTCGCCCGAAGGCCAGGGACACTGGTGGTAGGGAAAGCTAATCCACACGCACAAATCAGTCCAATGTACTAGAAGTAGCTGTGTATGTATGGACTACGCTTGAGTTCAAAGCGAGCGAACGACTGAGGGTAAGGGGCGGGGGGGGGGGGGGCACTGGTGGTTCAATAACATGAAACAGCTGTGCACAATCAAATAGTTAAACTGTGAATTAAGACTAAGAGTGTGACATTTGTGCGTCATTACTGTTTCGTTCAGAAACGTGGACAATGAAACAAGAATGGGTGGGAAGAACTGAAGTTTTCGAAATATGGTTGTACACACGAAAAGGAATAATAACACAAGAGAAGAAGAACACCAAGGAAGTGTTATAAAAACTGGGGTTGAAGAGGATATTACTGAATGAGATCGATGTCAGAGATCGAAGGAATTCGGCTGTACACTCAGATGTCTTGTTAATGTGCGTGCTGGAGGGAAAAGTGGAAGGGTGCTGGAGGAAGACAACGTTCCTTGTGGGTGGACAACATCAAGAGATGGACTAGAAGACAACGATATATGTGAGTGGACAACATCAAGAGATGGACTAGAAGACAACGTTACATGTGGGTGGACAACATCAAAAGTTGACTAGAAGACAACGTTACATGTGGATGGACAACATCAAGAGTTGACTAGAAGACAACGATATATGTGGATGGAAAACGTCAAGAGATGGACTAGAAGACAACGTTACATGTGGGTGGACAACATCAAAAGTTGACTAGAAGACAACGTTACATGTGGGTGGACAACATCAAGAGTTGACTAGAAGACAATGTTACATGTGAGTGGACAACATCAAGAGTTGACTAGAAGACAATGTTACATGTGGGTGGACAACATCAAATGTTGACTAGAAGACAATGTTACATGTGGGTGGACAACATCAAGAGTTGACTAGAAGACAACGTTACATGTGGGTGGACAACATCAAGAGTTGACTAGAAGACAATGTTACATGTGAGTGGACAATATCAAGAGTTGACTAGAAGACAATTTTACATGTGGGTGGATATCACGTTGTTGTTGATGATAATTGCGTGATATGTCGTTGTCTAGGTAACGATGCTCCTTGTATGTCATTACAGAGTGTAAGTTGAGCTAGCCTCCTGTCTCTTAATCCAACTCACCCTTGCAGTGCACATCCACCAGTCATGAAACAAGATAGAGTTGGCGCACATAATCTTTTAATCCAGAAAGAACACGGACAAACGGAACATGTTTATGCATCCAGAAACCAATGTAATCCATAGAATATAAATATCCTCCTCACAATTTAACCAGCACACATCACTGTCTTCTCACGGCCTGCTGAATCTCAAATTCATAAGACATTTAGTCCAGCTACTATCCACTGCTGAATCTCCCACAATACGACCCACACACTGGGTCGGAGCCTCTGCTCACTATGCAACCCACTCTGGGTTTTAGGCCTGCCTTCACAGCTCGGAGAATCACACAACACAGTTCTCCGTGGACTACCGACTCCTTCGGTGTCTAAAACTCAACTCCCTGAAGTCCCTTGACTTCACACGAACCCAACCTCAGTCGGTCTTCGCTTCCACTCCCCAGTCAAAGTTTCCCACTGTCCTTGTTACCCTGCTATGTAGCCCCTCCCTGGGCTCCCAACAACATTACACCCCAGCCTAAAACTGTCTTTCTCAGCATCCACCCTAGGGTCTTCCACTCACAACCACCCCATTATTTCTCAGGGTTGATTGTTTTACTCGTAGCCAGGTCACTCACCTTAATGTCAATGACCCAGGCATATGTCATTATCCCCCCCCCTTAAAAGAAAACATCGTTTTCAAATGTTGGGAGACTAATACTCCTCAAACATGTGACCCAGACATATTGCCTGGGTGGCCTTAAGTATGGCTCCATCTCACTTTTAGCTACCACCCTAAATAATACATCAAATGCTCCTAGTACACTCCCATATTCCCCACACATCAATACAAACAACTTTCTCTCTTGTATCCCAATACATGAACTAAAACATGGCATAGTAATAAACATATCATCTAAAACATCATGTTTGTGTACCCGCAGGTCTCTTACTACTTCACGACCACACAATACTATTTGTGTACCCACCCTATATCAGGTGGTTCTGTTCTTGCATTAACCCTCCTCTGATTCCTGTCGATGCTGTGTCTACCTTTCTTGTACCCCTGACTCATGGTACCTCTACAATTACAACATCTGTTGATATCCCTAGCCCTGGGTCAGTAATGTCGCGAACACTCTTTTGACGTAACTCAACTTTCCTATCTGCATATTGCACCGTTACACTTGAGTCTCTGTTTAGTCTGAACTCTTTATTCAATCTTGGCCCATATACCTGGCACCTTGCTTTCTGCTGCATACGTCTTATGCCTATGTGCCCTGCACATGCACTATCCTGAGCCGTTCTAGTATATCGGTCTCTATGTGCTAAAGGTACTGCTCCTTGCCCACGTGCAGTTCAACTATCTGAAAAGCGGCGAGTGAGAACATTGTTCTTCCTCTCGAAGCACCATCTACCCTCCTTTGATTGTCTATATCTCACTTTACTACACCCTTGGAAACATTTGTCGAGAGTATTCTCTTGTCTCTGGGATTCCCTACAGCTATATTTGAGATCCATTCTCACCTGCTCAGCTGTACTCTCCCTGTCCTCTGTGTCTACTTCAATTGCCTCTTTTTCTTCAGCTATACTCTCTAAGTTAGGTTTTCTTTGTGTAACTACCCCGTTACTACTTACACTATGTATCTGGTCCCAATAAACTACTTCTTCTTCAGTACAATTTTTAACTCCTGCTACATTTCCTATGATCAAATCCGCCACTGGTGCGTCCAGAACACACGCTGTCACTCTTCCTGTGATATATGGTGTTTTCACTGTTATCACGGCTAATGGGTAGAATTCTACTGTCCCATTAAATGTTATGGATCTAATCTTTTCCCCCGTATAATCCGAGGGATGCACTAAACTCTTTCTAACTCCGATGGACGTACATCCGGAATCCCTAATTGTTAACGCTGGCCTTTCATTAACAAATCCATGGTGCATCTTCAGACTACCTCCTTCATGCACTGCTGATCCTGCTTTCACTGTGTGACCACATATTAAGACTGGCTGACCGTCTTTTTCAGAAAGAGGTTTGCACCCACTACAATTCTCATTGTTAAGTGTCTCAATAACTTGGGCTGCATTCGCGTGCTCAGTTTTCCCACTCATACATTCAAAACTCTAATGGCACTTTTTCCCACATTTAAAACAAGTGATCTCCCTTTTACTGTTGTTCGTTGGTCCATCTGATGGTTGTGCATCACACTCTGCCATTTTGTGGCTCCAGCTCCCACAATTCCAGCATCCGGCATAACTATTTGGACGCCTCTGGAAATTCCCCCTTTTGTATGGGTACCGTCCTGCTCTGCCAAAATGGTTGCCACGGAAACCATTATCTTGAGGATTCTTCCTGTTCACCTTTTTGTGCTGAATCCACACTTTTCGCCCTTAATCTGATGACTGGATTCTGGTCCTGTTTAGTGTACGCTGCACAGACTATTTCCTCACTCATTAGTCTACCAATAGAACTGTTTGGATGTGCAGTCATGTAGTTTTTCCCTAACTGTGACATTGTGTTTATGTCCTTTGGCTTACGTTCCTCAAAGAAAGCTATTAAGTTAGTATTGCATGCAGATACTACCTTGTCTCTTAACATTAAATCCACTAATTTATTAAAATCTTTCCCTACTTCTGCGAGCTCCATCCATTTGTTAAATGTATTCTTTACTGTGTTAACAAAATCTGTGAAATCTTGATTTGTCTCTGGTCCTAAGTGTCTAAACTTTGTTCTATAGTCATGCTCAGTTAGTTGGAACTTCGTAAGCAGACGTTGACGCAAAATAGTGTAGTTGTTTCTTTCTTCCACAGGTAAATTAAACATTGTATCTAGGGCCTTACCCGTAAGAAACTCGCCAAGTCACATCGCATACTCTCCTTCTGGGATGCCTAAAGCTTTCGCTGATGATTCGAATCTGGACAAATAAATTTCAAGATGGTCACGGTCTGTAAAATATGGCAGTTTTAGTCTCTGTGACGACTGCGAAGGTCTTATGCTTTCCTCACTTTGACCTTTCGAAGATAGTTCTAATTTACTGAGTGCAATTTCAGCTTCCATCTTAATCTTCTCTTTCTCGATTTCCACCGCATTTGTTTGTTTTAACTCTTCACGTTCTATTTGTGTCTCTCTCTCTCTTCCTGTAGACGCTTGTTTTCTATTTCAGCTAACTTTACTTTCTGTAGGCGTTGGGCTTCAGCTAACTTTTCTTCCTGCAGGCGTTGGGCTTCAGCTAACATTTCTTCCTGTAGGCGTTGTGCCTCGCGTTCATTATGCCTCTTCTCTCTTTCCCAGTGTTGAACTTCTTTCAATGTTGCTTCTGCAAACTCCTGTAACTCTTTACCTTTCAGGCCTATTCTTTCACCTGCTTCAATATATTCCATTAAAGTAGGCATCTTGTACTTGTGGACTACGTTGCTGACTGTCAGCCAATTATAAATGTAAAGACTCTGCTACTAGTCTTTGTGTGCCCTCCCTAAGTACACCTCCACTCAGACTGTACGTAAATTCGTAGTACTAATAATGTCACCCTGTTCTCACGCAGTCACTCTTCACGCACTAGGTAGTGAGGGGGAAATATCACCTCTACTCCCTCGCATATATCTATATATCTATGACCACCAGTTCATAAAGTCCCTGGAAATATTGTTAAACATACATATAAATACATATACGAACAAATGGATGATAACAGTAAGTTGTGTCTATAAAACGCTAGACGCATAGGCTAGTGACACGCATACAGATGATTACATAGAAATAAAAACCACTAACATTGACATGCCCATGTAAAAACACAACTGTGCGCGTAATATATAAATATAAACTGACACCGACCACTAGACAGTTGAAATGACGAAAGATCACAATAATAACATATATCCGAACACACCAAATATCATATGTAAATATAACGAAAAGAAAGAAAGAGAAAAAAAATTATAGCATAAAAATATACACAAATTTGACGTCAGACAACCCGGCTCTAGATATTGGTTAGGACTATTCCAATGCCACTGCACGACACGCTAACTCATTAGCGTTTTCCTTACAAAAAATATCTTAAGCACCAGAAATACCCACGTTTCGCAAGGCCTATCCTGATGTAGATAGAGATCGCAAAAAGTGCCTATCAACAACTACATGTAATACCATATCCATATATATAAGTCCACAAACGATACCGACAGTTAAAACGATGAGAGCAAACAAAAATGTTCAGATGGTTGGCCGACAAATATGTGCTTATAAATACGTCGCCAAAAGTTCGTTTGTAATCGTTTCCCACAATATGCTGGAAATGTCTGTGTTAAATTCTCCGAAATGTCTACAACGCTAGATTGCAAAGCGGCTTGTTGTTTTGTTGAGTGGTTACTTCATTTCGCGTTGTGATCACCAGTTCCACCTGTCGGAAACGTTGACGGTAAATAGTAATTATCCAAAGTGTTCTTTCGATTGTCGTACAAATTGAAGATGATGGTAATTATCACAAAATGTTCTGGATTGCCGTTTAAAGACAAAGTTCAAATGAAAAATTGGCCGCAAATGCCCAGTGCTATAACCCTGTACCGTCAGTTCTTTTTTGGCAACTGTATGCACCCTTGTGTGCGGTGATGACACGTTAAAAATGTTCGCTCATAACAAGGTAATGATCACAAAGGGATTTTAACAATGACGAACAAAAAGTCTGGCTTTCTTTCAAAACAACCTTGTTTTGTTCATTCACAATGAGTCATCTTGACCACAATCAGCCGTGGAAATTTCCTCAGTAACTGCTTACTGTTAACAACCTTGCCTCCCAAGGTCAACCTAATTTCTCTTTATCACTTTCAGTGGAAAAATCCTTAGTAAACAATTTCCACCCAACCTTCTCAGCCCCAGCACCCGGCTGTGGTAGGGGTACCGTTACTATCCCCTTCAGTCACCTGTCCTCATAAACAGCGCTGACCCGATTTGTCCGTGGAAACTCACAATTTCCCCCGTCGTTCACCCTTTCCGGTGAATCAGCGACTGTCAATTTTCTCTGTTTTACAATTCTCTTACCTCTCCCTTCCCGAGAGAGTTCACTGTCCTCAGTACCTTTACCTGTACTCTCTATTAGCGCCGCCCCGCCTCGTCTTTTAACGGCGTCGACAAATCTTGACCAGTCAACTTGCGACAACACAGTGCGTTCCCTCGCCACACACACCTGTCAATATCTTGAATTTTCAATCCTGTCTTTATCACCGACAGCGATAATGTCTAACTGTCCTGTCTTGCTCTTGTCGCAAACACGGTTTTTCACGCGACTTTACCTGTGCTGCTGTGCGATCTAACCTCTTCACTATAATCACATGCCCTGGCTCTCAGTACATCGTGCTGTGTGACTATGCGCACTGTCCCTCGATTCTCCTGATCTGTGCTGCGTTAATTCTCTGACACCCCGCTCGCTTCAGCGATATGGTTGGTATCAAATTACCTGTAGTGAACTTGACGTGAACTGTCTGCTTGCTTGAGTTTTTACTGTCTGTCTGTGTTATCTGGCGCACACACAAAGAGTTCACATACCTCTTGAATCAATGAAGTGCTAGTTGATGGAACGAAGTCACCAGATAATAACTCCTCTCTCAGCGAAGAGCCACAGATCTCAACAATGCAATTGTTCTTGACCGTACGAGCTTCAGAAAATATCTCCTCGTACTTGACGGAGAGACCCCAGTTATCACGTGTTGTTGATGATAATTGCCAAATATGTCGTTGTCTAGGTAACGATGCTCCTTGTATGTCATTACAGAGTGTAAGTTGAGCTAGCCTCCTGTCTCTTAATCCAACTCACCCTTGCAGTGCACATCCACCAGTCATGAAACAAGATAGAGTTGGCGCACATAATCTTTTAATCCAGAAAGAACACGGACAAACGGAACATGTTTATACATCCAGAAACAATGTAATCCATAGAATATAAATATCCTCCTCACAATTTAACCAGCACACATCACTGTCTTCGCACGGCCTGCTGAATCTCAAATTCACAAGACATTAAGTCCAGCTACTATCCACGGCTGGATCTCCCACAATACGACCCACACACTGGGTCGGAGCCTCTGCTCACTATGCAACCCACTCTGGGTTTTAGGCCTGCCTTCACAGCTCGGAGAATCACACAACACAGTTCTCCGTGGACTACCGACTCCTTCGGTGTCTAAAACTCATTTCCCTGAAGTCCCTTGACTTCACACGAACCCAACCTCAGTCGGTCTTCGCTTCCACTCCCCAGTCAAAGTTTCCCACTGTCCTTGTTACCCTGCTATGTAGCCCCTCCCTGGGCTCCCAACAACATTACACTTTCTCCCCATCCACCCTAGGGTCTTCCACTCACAACCACCCCATTATTTCTCAGGGTTGATTGTTTTACTCGTAGCCAGGTCACTCACCTTATTGTCAATGACCCAGGCATATGTCAGTGGACAACATCAAGAGTTGACTAGAAGACAACGATATATGTGGATGGAAAACGTCAAGAGATGGACTAGAAGACAACGTTACATGTGGGTGGACAACATCAAAAATTGACTAGAAGACAATGTTACACGTGAGTGGACAACTTCAAGAGTTGACTAGAAGACAATGTTACATGTGGGTGGACAACATCAAGAGTTGACTAGAAGACAATGTTACACGTGAGTGGACACCTTCAAGAGTTGACTAGAAGACAATGTTACATGTGGGTGGACAACATCAAGAGTTGACTAGAAGACAACGATATATATGGATGGAAAACGTCAAGAGATGGACTAGAAGACAACGTTACATGTGAGTGGACAACATCAAGAGTTGACTAGAAGACAATGTTACATGTGGGTGGACAACATCAAAAGTTGACTAGAAACAACGTTACATGTGGGTGGACAACATCAAGAGTTGACTAGAAGACAATGTTACTTGTGGGTGGACAACATCAAGAGTTGACTAGAAGACAATGTTACATGTGGGTGGACAACATCAAGAGTTGACTGGAAGACAACGATATATGTGGATGGACAACATCAAGAGACGGACTTAGACGACAACGTTATATGTGAGTGGACAACATCAAGAGTTGATTAGTACACAACGTTACATGTGGGTGGAAAACGTCAAGAGATGGACTAGAAACAACGTTACATGTGAGTGGACAACATCAAGAGTTCACTAGAAGACAACGTTACATGTGGGTGGAAAACGTCAAGAGATGGACTAGAAGACAATGTTACATGTGGGTGGACAACATCAAGAGTTGACTAGAAGACAATGTTACATGTGGGTGGACAACATCAAGAGTTGTCTAGTACACAACGTTACATGTGGGTGGACAACATCAAGAGTTGACTAGAAGATAACGTTACATGTGGGTGGACAACATCAAGAGTTGACTAGAAGACAACGATATATGTGGGTGGACAACATCAAGAGTTGACTAGAAGACAAAGTTACATGTGAGTGGACAACATCAATAGTTGACTAGAAGACAATGTTACATGTGGGTGGACAACATCAAGAGTTGACTAGAAGACAACGTTACATGTGAGTGGACAACATCAAGAGTTGACTAGAAGACAATGCTACATGTGGGTGGACAACATCAAGAGTTGACTAGAAGACAACGTTACATGTGGGTGGACAACATCAAGAGTTGACTAGAAGACAACGTTACATGTAGGTGGACAACATCAAGAGATGGACAAGAAGCAACGTTACATGTGGGTGGACAACATCAAGAGTTGACTAGAAGACAACGTTACATGTGGGTGAACAACATCAAGAGTTGACTAGAAGACAACGTTACATGTGAGTGGACAACATTAAGATTTGACTAGTAGACAACGGTACATGTGGGTGGACAACATCAAGAGTTGACTAGAAGACAATGTTACATGTGAGTGGACAACATCAAGAGTTGACTACAAGACAATGTTACATGTGGGTGGACAACATCAAGAGTTGACTAGAAGACAATGTTACATGTGAGTGGACAACATCAAGAGTTGACTAGAAGACAACGTTACATGTGGGTGGACAACATCAAGAGTTGACTAGAAGGCAACGTTGCATGTAGGTGGACAATATTAAGATTTGACTAGAAGACAACGGTACATGTGGGTGGACAACATCAAGAGTTGACTAGAAGACAATGTTACATGTGAGTGGACAACATCAAGAGTTGACTACAAGATAACGTTACATGTGGGTGGACAACATCAAGAGTTGACTAGAAGACAATGTTACATGTGGGTGGAAAACGTCAAGAGTTGACTAGAAGACAATGTTACATAAATGGACAACATCAAGAGTTGACTAGTACACAACGTTACATGTGGGTGGAAAACGTCAAGACATGGACAGAAAGACAATGTTTCATGTTGCTGGACAACATCAAGAGTTGGCCTGAAAGACACTGTTTCATTTTGCTGGACAACATCAAGTGATGGACTGAAAGACAACGTTTCATGTGGTTGGACAACATCAAACGATGGAGTGGGACAGTTCTATATGAATGCATCATGAAGATGTAGCTCAGAGAGTTTTGAAGACTTATTACAACCGACCTTCAATGCGGAGATGGCATATGATGATGATGTGTTGATGGTAAGAATGATGATGAAAATGATGATGATGATGATGATGATGATGATGATGATGATGATGATGATGATGATGATGATGATGATGATGATTGAGAGAAACAGCATTGGGGGGGGGGGGGGTTGGATAAGGAGAACAATGTTTCACAGAGTAGAAGGAATAATTCATAACAATAAGAGGCAATAAGGATAAGAGGAGGGAGAAGCCATGTTTCATCAAAATATTCAATATCGTAAATTTACGATAAATAAATTTAGAGACACAAAGAGAGGAGTAAACAGACAGGGGGTAGACGAGAGAGAGAGAGGAATAGAAAAAGGACATTCGCATTTCACTCAGTGCCACAGATAAAAGAGGACATTATCGGAAAGATGCGAAATGAAAATGGCCCAGCCCAGTTGTACACATTCTAATCTTCTTGTCCCCATGCTACAGCTAATTAACTAATCTACTGGTCGATCTATTCCTTTGTGTCGCCTAGCAACATGCGTCAACAAATGTCGTTATAATTTCATTCAGAAATTGACTCGTCCGCTCAGCTGCGCCGGACCTGCTGCAGACGGCGCTACAGCTTCGCACATTTGTGAACTGTTACTGTTTATTTGTGAATTGTTACTGTATATCTGTGAAGTTTTACTGTATATTTGCGAAATGTTAATGTGTATCTGAGTAATGTTACTGTATATTTGGGAAATGTTGCTGTGTATTTGTGAAATATTACTGTATATTTGTGAAATGTTACTATCTATTTGTGAAATGTTACAGTATATTTGAATAATATTGAATTTTGTTACTGCTTATTTGTGAAATGTTACTGTATATTTGTGAAATGTTACTGTTTATTTGTGAAATGTTATTGTATATTTGTGAAATGTTACTGTATATTTGTTAAATGTTACTGTATACCTGAGTAATGTTATTGTACACCTGAGTAATTGTATTATATATTTGAGAAATATTAATGTATTTTTTACGGCGAGCTGCGTTGTGGTAAACGCTCCCAAGGCGGCCAGAGGAAACACTTTAAAGACACTCTGAAAGTCTCAACGAAAGCTTTTGTAATTCATCATGACACCTGGGAGACTGCAGCCAGAGACCGAAATTCGTGGCGTGCATCATTACGCAAAGGTGCAGTCATATGTGAGGCAACCAGGACTGCAAGAGCTGTGAAGAAAAGACAGAACAGAAAAACCACTGCAGGAAATCCTCCAAAAACGTCAAGCATTCTTTGCCCACATTGTCAAAGAACATTTCGAGCCAAAATAGGCCTTATCAGCCATCTTAGAACGCATGGCTCCATACTTTCAACCCCACTGGATGAAATGAATGGTCATCATCATTCTTGATGGACAAACAACAAACAACAATGTATTTCTGAAATGTTACTGTGTATAACAATCCTGCATACCGCGCTCGAAATCAACTTCATGCGATTTTGGAAGCAGATCGCGCATTATGTTGATTTTTAACAATGAAATGAGCGTCCATCGTTCAGAAAACAAGTGATACACAACTGAACGCAAACTCGTTACAATGACATGAGCGTCCGTCCTTCAGAAAACAGTGATACACAACTGAACGCAAACTCGTTACAATGACATGATTCAGAAAACAGTGATACAAAACTGAACGCAAACTCGTTACAATGACATGATTAAGAAAACAGTGATACACAACTGAACACAAACTCGTTACAATGACATGATTCAGAAAACAGTGATACAAAACTGAACGCAAACTCGTTACAATGACATGATTCAGAAAACTGTGATACACAACTGAACGCAAACTCGTTACAATGACATGAGCGTCCGTCGTTCGGAAAACAGTGATCACAACTGAACGCAAACTCGTTACAATGACATGATTCAGAAAACTGTGATACACAACTGAACGCAAACTCGTTACAATGACATGATTCCGAAAACTGTGATACACAACTGAACGCAAACTCGTTACAATGACATGATTCAGAAAACTGTGATACACAACTGAACGCAAACTCGTTACAATGACATGATTCAGAAAACTGTGATACACAACTGAACGCAAACTCGTTACAATGACATGATTCAGAAAACAGTGATCACAACTGAACGCAAACTCGTTACAATGACATTATTCAGAAAACAGTGATACACAATTGAACGTAAACTTGTTATAATGACATGAGCGTCCGTCGTTCAGAAAACAGTGATACACAACTGAACGTAAACTCGCTTAGTAAAACACAAACAGTCAAAAAATGTTGTGGTTGATTGCGACGTCATATTTCAGTCAGAGCCTTCATAGCGTAATATTCGAGCACAGATCAGTGAACCTCTTCAGAATTATGGTCGCTGATGTTATCATACTCTTGCGGCGACCAACTCGCTGGGTGACGCCGTGCAGTGTTTGTCATGTCCGGAAATAATGTTTTTGTCTTCTATTTTCAAACAACGATTTAAATACTTGCAAAGTACTTCACGTCAGCCTACACGTCAAACAACAAAGCATGCGGTATTGGTAGCCAGTGCCATTCTGTGTCAGGCGTTGTTTGTTTATCAGTGCCAAAATATAGCTCGGGGACATGCACCAAACGTGGCGTGTCTTGTTCACATCTGTGAGTCCTTCCTAAAGCTTTTCACAACAGAAGCCCAACAGGGGAAATAAGTTCAAATAACCGCGGTGAAAGATCATGAGAACAATACTTTCAAAGGATAAATAGTAATGTATAACATAACACGTAGTAATGTAGCTGTACAGAACACAATTACGGAAAACATAAAACGTTGCGGAGACTAGCCTTTACCGGCAAACAAATACATACACAAACTACAACATATATTTACAGGGAAGACACTACAGTGGCTACATTAAGGCATAATAACTGATTGAGAAGAATAGAAAGATGAAAACCTTTAAAACAATGAAAATAAAATGAACAAAGTGTGCAACTTATCCCAGATTCCCAGGCTCTAAAACTAACATGAATCTATTTCAATTCCAATTCTAACTCTTGAAACGAATGGCCCCGTTCAACCTTCGACTGTGTCGGGTTGGTTGTATTTGGGGCCTCTATGATGTGGCTTGTCTTGTTTCGTTCGTAGATCGGGTTGCTTGTTATCAGCTTCCAGGCTTCTGGTTGGTTGATTTTGTTCGTTACTTTCTTGATGAGGTTTTTCGTGTCTGGGCAGAGTCGTGCACTTGTTAAGGCCTGGAGTAATTGGGTACCCACCCCGTCATATGGTGCTGTTTCTTTCAGGGAGTTTTACCAGTTGTCGTCTCTCCTGGTGTTCCACCTCCTTCCCCGTCTTGGGTTGTCTTCGAATCTTCTCGGTCTTGATTGATTCCGTGTGTCGTGGCCGGTTCCGACTAGTCCTTTTCGATACCGTCTCTCGAACCATTTTCTTGGTTTGGGTATACATTTTCATCCAGTTCTATTTCACTTTCTGATGATTCTTCTTCTGTCTGAGTCTTTGTGTTTTCTGGTTCGGGTGTTTCGGTCTTGGCCTTGAGTAGTTCTAGTTGTTGTCTTTCTTCTTGAATCTGTTTGAGCGTTTCTTCTGTCTTTTCTCTTTCTTCTTGGATTTTTGATAAAGTTTCGTCAGTTTCAGCCTTTATAGCAGCCATTCGAGCGACATCCTGCTCTATCTTCTGCTGGACTAGCTTCAGTTCGTCCAGGATGCGCTGAACGGCCGTTATCTGTGTTTCTTGCGTCTTGTCTTTTTCTTCCTCCATGTTTTTGAACTGTGTTCTCAGGTCTTTCAGTTGGCCTTCCAGTTGTGCTTTGTCACTTTTGGTGAGTCGGTTGGTCGCCTCGTACTGCCTCCTAGCCTCCTTATATGGTAGGTTAGACTTGATGGCGACTTTCATGGCTTCCTTGCTGTCTTGGTGGCAGGGGCAGCCGAGGTACCTAGTGCCATGATTGCCGAGTGAGTTGGCGCATTTTCTGTTGGTGTTAGGCCTCCCGAAGTCCGAGTCGTTCTTCGCATGCTGGCACTGACTATATTGATGGGGACCAGAGCAGTACCTACACAACTCCACATTACTCTTGCAGGTGGCACGGGTGTGCCAAAATTTCTGGCACTTGGAACACTGCAGCACTCTCGGTATGTAGTGCTCTGGTACTTGGTCTTTCTTGTCCCATACAATGTATTGAGGGATCAATCGGTCCTCTGATGTTACGACGACGACAGTAGAGGGGATGTTGTTCTTTCCGATGATCCGCTCAGCACTGGTGATCTTGATTTTGCGATTCTCCCTTGCCAGCATCTCCCTGATCTGGTCGTTGATGAGATGGGTCGTGACTCGTTTGATGACCCATCTTTTGATTGTGCGGTGCCGGGCGGCTTCCAGTACTATGCCGTGGTGAAGCTGGATGACGGCTTTCTCTGATTGTGCATCAATTTTCTGCATAAGCGCTGTGATCTTTGATTTTTGTTGATGGAGACCACTACTCCATCAGGTGTCTTGCGCAGCTGGTTGATGCTGTTTTTTCCCAGCTCGTTTTCCAACAGACTGATTATCTTGTCTGTTGGAAGCGCCGACAGTTTAGCTTCTCTTGTTTGCTTGAATAAAATTTTGCTGGTGAAGTCTACAGTAGTACTTGTTGTTTCCTCCTGTGTGGAGGTTTCTGGTAGTTTGGGTTGCATCTCCTTTGTGTTGATAACTTCGCGGCTGCTGCTGGCTTCAGTTGTGGTTTCTGCGACGGGAACGGTTTCAGCTGGTGTAGGAGCCGGACTGCTGTTTGTAGAACTGGGCTGAGCAGTTGCATCGGCTTTCCCCGCCTCTGCCTTCATTTTCCCGGCTGCATATAGCGCATGTCTCTGCGCGGCACTTTTAACGCGAGGCATCCTCTGCGTTAACCGATAGCGATCTGTTCTCGATAGAACGTCGAGTCGATGATGGAAGACAGCCGTGAGAGTCTGTGGTGTAATAAGAAGATTGGAAGGTTTATGTTACTGATGTTTATATGTTTTGAATGGAACATTGCATGTGAAACTTGAGGCAAGTGGTGCTTGAAACTGAGGGAGACTTGAGGATCTAGGAGATTCCAGGGACTTGAGGATCTAGGAGATTCCAGGGACTTGAGGATCTAGGAGATTCCAGGGACTTGAGGATCTAGGAGATTCCAGGGACTTGAGCATCTAGGAGATTCCAGGGACTTGAGGATCTGGGAGATTCCAGGGACTTGAGGTTCTAGGAGAATCCAGGGACTATAGGATTTAGGAGATTAAGGGTGTTACCAGGACATGTTCCGGGAAGTAAAAGTTGCCGACCTGACCACGTGACCCACTGAGTGCTGATTGGTGTATACAAATATGGCGCTAGCACCAGACACATAATACGTCTCACGATCTTGACTTGTTTACTCACAGTACCAGATTTTTTCGCAAAAGAAAAATCATGGCTGCCAGACTTTCATAGAGGCTGATTGCACGGTGGAAGTGGCCCGTGATGGTGGCAGGTTTCTCTAGTACTCATACCAAATGTAAAATATAAGAGAACAAGGAACATATTATTAATACAATATATTGCATGATTTCTTGCTTGGCATATTTCGCTGCATCCCGTCAGTTACATTCTGCAGGTTATATATCATAGTAAGGTAATAAATGCAGAATATTTTGGCTGACATTCTATTGTTGGAATGTGGGGATTTAACAGGAAGTCTTCTGTTTATAGTAGTAGTTGGAAATGCTTAATCGATAATACTTCGATGTATTTCAGTAATCAGTTATTGTTTATCGAATACAGTATAAGAAATGTGTTTTGTTTATTAACTCTATAATTGTTATAAGTATAAGAGAGTAAATCAGTACTGTGGTATAGCCTTTGTTATACTCCCTTCATCCATTTCTTCTTTACAACACAATCTTCCTACCAACTCTATGTTACCAATGCCAAACCCGGACAATAACAGAAAAAAAAGAAAAAGAAAAATCACAACAACAGAAATGAGATTCCTGAGAAGAATACTCAATATATCAAGAAGAGATAAGATCAGAAATGAAGAAATCAGAACTAAAGTGGGGGTTGTAGCTGCGCTAGATTTTATTAGAAGGCAGTAAGTCAAATGGTTTGGCCATGCAAGTAGGTTACCAACTAACAGTATACCACAACAACTTCAACAAGCAATGATGTACAGACCAGAGAGGAGCAGAGGAAGAGGCCGACCACGTAAATGATGGACGCAGGAAATAACAGAGTCCATGGGAATATCAATACATGAAGCCCATAGGCGGGCACTCTCCCACTCTTTATACTTTACCTTGATACAGTAAGGCACAAGAGAAACATGATGAGATGAGATGAGATGAGATCCATTTCTTGAAATAAAAATGCTTCTGTTTTGTCAACCACCTTTCAGTTATTTGTTTGTTCTTTTCTCTGTTTCCAACCAGGCAATCTACAAAATGGTGGGAACGGTTATGAAAATGCCAGAGGATGAATCAACACCAGAGAAACGCACAGACAAAATCTTTCGACAGATGGACAAGAACCTGGATGGCAAGTTGTCCATAGATGAGTTCATCGAGGGAGCCAAGAGTGACCCTTCCATCGTGCGGCTACTACAGTGCGACCCACAAGCAGCAGCTCAGAGTTGAGAGCACTCTCTGGCGTCAGTGACGACAGCGGCCTGATGAGGATGGATTCAAGTGGCTTGTTTATATTACTGATGTTTATATTACTGATGTTTATAATTTTTGAATGGAACATTTCATGTGAAACTTGAGACTGTGATGCTTGAAACTAGTGGGAGACGTGAGGATGTGAGATATTTCAGGCTGTGGGAGAACTAAATATAAGGGAGACTTTAAGAGATGAGAGATTTGGGAGACTTGAGGATGTGGGTTTGTGATACTGGAGACTACAAGAGACCTGAGGTTGTGAGAGATTTGAGGCTGTGATAGACTTGAGGCTGTGAGAGACTTGAGACTGTGGGAAATTAGCCACTGAGAGACCATGGAAATGTGAGAGATTTAACACTGTGAGAGATTTGAGGCTGTTAGGGACTCAAGGCTGTGAAAGAATGGAGACTGAAAGATTGGAGAATGTGAGAGACAGAGACCCGAGAGATTTGAAAATGCGAAAGATTAAAGATTGTGAGAGACTAGAGATTGAGAGATCTGAAAACATGATTTACTAGAGGCTGTGAGAGATCAGGCTGTGGGAGATTTCAGGCTGTGAGAAACACACTAGAGACAGAGAGACTTAAGGCTGTGAGAAATTAACAATCCAAGAGACTAAGGAAATGTGAGAGACTTAAGACAGTGAGAGATTTCAGGCTGTTAGAGATTAGAGACTTTGAGAGACTAGAGATTGTGAGAAACTTGAGGCTGTGAGAATTGAGGTCCTGGCAAATTTGATATTAGGAGATTTGAGGCTGTGAGAAACTTAAGGCTGTGCAAGACTTGATACTGTGAGAAACTAGAGGCTAGGAGATACTTGAAGCTGTGAGAATTGAGGTCCTGTCACATTTGATATTGGGAGATTTGAGGCTGTGAGAAACTTGAGACTGTGAGAGAAAAGAGGTGTGAGAGACTTGATACTGTAAGAAACTAGAGGCTAGGAGATACTTGAAGCTGTGAGAACTGAGGTCCTGGAAAATTTGATATTGGGAGATTTGAGGCTGCGAGACTTAAAAGCTGTGAGACTTAAAGCTGTGAGACTTAAAGCTGTGAGACTTAAAGCTGTGAGACTTAAAGCTGTGGGATTTAAAGCTGTGAGACTTGAAGCTGTGAGAGAGAGAGGCTTTCAGAAAATATGTGAATGTTGTTGACTTACTAACATGCATAATTGTTTTTCTAATACAGTAACATTGATGCATGATTGTCTGGAGCACATGTGAATAGAACTTTACCATTCACTATATACAGACAAGCCCTTAGTAGGAGCATGAATAGATTAAGTTCTTATAGCATACAAAATCAAAAATAGAGACCCTCTTCCGTTGTTCTTGCTTGGTATTTAAAGAAAAATATCATCATGTTTTTGTTTCTCTATTTCATGCAGAATTTTTTTTTTAATCATTTGTATGTTGACAGATATAAATATAGCGCACTAAAATGTTGAGTTTCTTTGTACTATGTAGAGTGTGATAGGTTGTGTTGTTCTATGTTGAGTGTGATAAGTTGTGTTGTACTACATAGACTGTGATTGATTTTGCTGTACCACATAGAGTGTGATAGATAGTCACAATAATGATGTTATGATTACTTCCATTCCTGTCCATCACATCTCATCACACAAGTCACATTTTTTTTAATCTGCTTGAAAATGTGTAAGTCACTGTGACTTTCAA
This sequence comes from Cepaea nemoralis, assembly GCA_014155875.1. NCBI lineage: Eukaryota > Metazoa > Mollusca > Gastropoda > Stylommatophora > Helicidae > Cepaea > Cepaea nemoralis. Next base: position 98,584 of record JACEFZ010027662.1, read on the forward strand.
TATGTCTTTTTCTAGTCATAGTTTTGATTTTAGTGCATGAATCGTTCACATATTCATTATATAACATCAAATAATCATCAAAATCAAAAGTGCGTCTTTTTATATTGCTGTTTATGAATAATCAAAAAGTAATGGAAATAATTGATTAAATACCACATACATAATCTAACTGAAGATTCAGGAGTCAGTAATCATAAGATGTGAAATGAAAAGCTGACCTCAGTTTGTTGAGACAATTAAGTTCAGTGATGTCAAGTATGTCCGCTGTGGCCTAAAGGTAGTGACCACAGACTCAAAATAGAGGATTCAAGGTCACCTGCACGCGATTCGGGAGTAAATTGCTTTGATCTGATTTTCACAGTGATAAGATTATTGGCTGTTCAGAAAGTAAAGGCAAACTACTCAACATAAATCGCTTGATTGTCAGGGACAGGTTTAGGGGGGCTGAGTGGTCTCGAGGTATGGTGTCTGCCTCGAGTGCTGGAGGTCCCGGGTTCAAGCCCCAGTGAGGACCGGGATTTATTTTAAAAAATCCACCTGGACTTCCAGTAATAAAATTTCCCCTGGTCTCTGGGTAGTGAGATCAGATGCCCGTCTGTATTGTTGCGCATGTAAAAAATCCCTTGGCAGTTGGAAATCGAAAAAGAGTAGCCTAACGGCGCTGCCCGGGCAAAATTTCGAGTTAAAAATCTACCCAAAGTATTTCAGTATCCTTGCCGATGCAACGGAGGTCATGCATTAAGCTGAGTTTCTCCAGTCTCAGGTTTGAGTTAGGAAGAAAACGGAGCACTTATGGGTTATACCATGTGCCGTGATGTTGATCCAACGACTAAAACTAAAGTAAAAAACTTTTCAGGGACATGAACTAACCGTTATATCAAATATGGAATGTGAGTGAAAATCAAGAGTGATCACAAAATGTGACAAGAGATGCATGACTTAATCTATACCAGACGGTTCATGTATGTCAAATATGGATTCTGACTGAAGAGTGACTCAAGACTCAGTTTTGGATAGTCTCCTAAAAGGTACAACAAAGACTCAGACAACAGACTGCTGGAGATTCTTGACCTTCAAGCTTCACTGCAGAGGTGACACTTAATGCTGATGATGATGAGTTATAAATAGAAAACAGAAAAAAAAAACCTGATTTGGTTAACATAAGACAACTATCTTCACACCTACAGAGCTTGCAGTCATACAATATCTGGTTTGGTGGTGTTAGAGGAAGATGGACAAGAACATGATGGACTGATAGCTGTACATGAACATGAACATTAAATAGATGGTGTTTCAGGGTTAAAGTTAAGGTTAACATCCAGAGGATCAACTTCATTACACTGGGTTTTACCCCATCCGGCTTAGAATGGCAAGCCCACCTGCTGAGAGCATCACACAAAGCACAAACTCTGGAGCTACAGCACTGACCTCCAGGAGTCTTCAGTACAATTGTACTCATGGTCTGACTGACTCAGTCCCAAACAAACCCAAGGCCTTGATAATGTGAGGCAAACAGCCTCACCACTTCACCACAGAGACCCTGTTGCACTGTATTATGACAGCTAGACAACTGGCCCAAGAGAGACAACTGGCCCAAGAGAGACAACTGGCCCAAGAGAGACAACTGGCCCAAGTGGCCCAAGAGGGACAACTGGCCCAAGAGAGAAAGCTGGCCCAAGAGAGACAACTGGCCCAAGAGAAAAGATGGCACCTCCTAAGAAAATCTCATGACTCGTTAGGGAGTTGCACTGCCATAAGATGAAAGATAAATACAGATGGAGAAAAGAGATCTGAGAAATCTAATGACTGGTGGGAGAACTGCATCATGCTGCCAGCAGAGGAAAGACAAATACAGATGGAGAATAGAGAATTATAAATATAATTGCTTGTGGAAGAATCAAGAAACATTTAAATTAAATAACCAGTTGAAAAGCAAAATAAAATGCTTGTAAATGTTGCTAACTATTACTTGCCTCAGAGGAGCGGCTGGCCGAGTGGCTACAATGTTAGACTCTCCTTCGAGAGACCCGGGTTCAATCCCTCGGTAAGGTATGGGATTTTTTTCTGTCAGGGGCAAAAAGAAAATCCTAACCTGCACAGTTTGCGGTGACTGCACTAGCCAGGCGGCCTTAATTCCTCAGGCTCAAAGACCCCTCTGCCATACACCGTACTATACAGGGTACTATATTGGCAGTAAATGACAGTTTGACAGTTATTACTTGCCTCAAATACTGACAAAATGTAGTTAAGTTACTTCTTCACACCCACCTTCAGATTTGAGTCTGAATATATTTAAGGAAAGCAGCAGTTAACTTGAGGTTGTGGACATCTCCACAGAGTTTGTACTTAAATGGTGTAGGCAGAAATAGCCTTCTCTAGGTGAAGTTTACAGCTGGCACGATTGAGGAGAGTCAGAGAGAAAAATATCTAGATAACTTGGCCACACGGCATAGTCAAGACAAAACCACAGAGCTGATTTAGGATTCTGGTGATCATGTGAGATGGTGAAACATGTCTGCCCTCGATTATTGGCATGGCACATGATGGTGACGATAATGAATTTTAAAGTGTATATTTTTCCAAGTGTATTTTTTTCCAAGTGTGTTTTCCAAAATATATTATCCATGATTATAGCTTTGTTATTACCTGCCCCATTAAGCTGCTTGCCGATCTGAATGGGTTACAGTCAACAACCAGTGTCATTCCCAATAGAACATGGATATGTAGTAGTTGCTTCTTGTTAATTATTGTTCTTAGTTGCCTGCTTTCTTACCTGACAATTGAATGATTGCACAATCACATTGTCTTAAATGTGAAATATGGCCATACAATGAATGATTGTACAGAATATCACATTATCATAAATGTGAAACATAGTGATTCAATTGAACCATTGCACAGAAAAACCACATCATTTTTAATGTGAAACATGACCATACAATAGAATTAGTACACATAATTCACCTCATCTTAAATGTGAAATAAGGCCATTCAATAGAATGATTGCACAGAAAATCACATCATCTTATCTGTGAAATATAGCCATTAATATAATCATTGCACAGAATATCACATCGTCTTTTCTGTGAAATATGGCCATTAATAGAATGATTGCACAGAAAATCACATCATTTTAAATGTGAAACATGGCCATTAATAGAATAGTTGCACAGAAGATCACTGAAGATATGTGGGACAGAAAGAAAGACCAGCTATGAAAAACTTAACTTGCTAAATATAAAAGACAAATTGTTACTAAACACCATCTCACTACAGAAATCAATATCTTGCAAGTAAATTAAAAGACATGGTGGTGTTAAAAAGCTAATAATGGAAGGTACAGTCCTTAGACTCAGTGATGAGGGATGTCTTAGGCAGTGATGGATTCAAAACATCACAAAGAGTATGCAAGTGATTCTGTCAGATATGTTGCTAATTACCAGAATGCATTAAGATTACCCAGAATGGAGGCAGGCCTGCACAGAGAATGTGTCCAGATGAAGAGAGCTTGCAGGTGACCAGGATGCTTTCAAATCACCCAGAATTTAGACAGGCCTGTAGAGAGAATGTGTCCAGATGAAGAGAGCTTGCCGATGACCAGGATGCTTTCAAATCACCAAGAATTCAGACAATTTGTGTAGAGGATGTGTCACAGAATGATGATGATTGTCCTTTATGTGATAAGGCCCACTGGGATTATGTGAATATCAATAGATCAATCATCACATTCTAGAGAGAAATGGTCCAGCAGGCAGTGACCAGAGGATATCACTGATACTCAGTGCTCCGAGGAAAGTCCAGACAGACACATAATTAATCAGACTACAAATAGTACCATTAGTATTGGGACTCTTTGCTGGTTGTTGAAGATAAGGATGGAGCATGTATGAGAATGCCCTGAGTACTGTGGATGTTGGATTTTGACTCAATTAAACACATCTCTGCCCTTTATGATATGTCAGCATCAGTAACGTGACCTTATTCCCCCATCTGCTGAATGTTAGCTATGAAATAAAATCTGTAATAAAGTTTCTAATATTAGCTATAAAATCATTAATACTGTTGTTAGATACTAATTATTTAATTAAAATCTTCACACATTTTTTTTTAAATTATAAGAACTGTTTATTCAGATATCTTGAATACTGTAATCCAGTGATACCTCACTCAAGACTGTATGCCACTGAACTGTTTGCAAATTATTGGCAAGCCAAAACCATCAAAAACAACAATAAGAGATATTTGTATTTGCCAGTTTGTAATTTTACAATGTGTTCTGTACATAAATTTAAGTATTGAAAACAATATACTAGTAACTGGATTTTATTCCTGCAAGCTATGTAACACACATACACCCATTATTTCATGTTGTGCAGGATGATGGATAGAAGCTAATGACATCTTATTTTCTAGACATGATGTCATTTGATCTAATGACATCAAGAAAATACTGCACACAATTACAGTTACTTGCTACTTCCCTGAGAAAGAAAGATGCAGTACAATTCACTTACATCAATACTAAGTTGGGAGGGTGTTAGGGTTGTGTTGCAAAGATCCACTTTATAAAACAGCCAGAATTTGCTTTGAAAATTGTATGATTTATAGTCATTTTGTAAAGAAATCAAAGCAATTTATAATAACTTGTCACTTTATGCCCATTTATTTAATGTAGCCATAATGCCCCTGCATGTTTATTATATATAATCTTTTTTTTTGGATGTTCCTTTCATCTGAATATATTGAGCTCGTCAGTATTAAAATCAAGATTAGTCATCTTACTATAGGTAATTTTGTTGTAGATTATTCCATATAAAGAAGTCATCACGCAGTAGATAATTTTAGCAATCACATTAACAAGCAAGCAGATTCTAAGAAGGATACTAAATTTTATTTAACAGTTGAGTTGAGTTAAGAACTGACATCACTGCACTCAGGACATTCCCATACGTGCTCAGTCCCCTTGTTCAACAGCCAGCGAAGAGTCATACTACTAATTTATTCCTTTATTATAAATAATTCTATTTAACAAATACACACATGCTACAATGATGGTAATAAATTCTAATTCATACTTACACGCATGCTACAATGATTTTAATAACCTCTAATTAGCAATTACACACATGCCACAACTGCAATAATAATTTCTAATTAATAATCACACACATTCTACAATGACTGTTTAAAAAAGAATATTTGCCTTACTGATGGTAAAATGAACAGGCTTGTCAAAAATCCACATTAAAATACTGAGCAACCTGCCAAACAGGCAAATTGTCTCATTTGAAGATGCTATGATCTAATTTTTAAAGTTGGAACTGACTGCCAGGGTGCAGCGAATTGACAACACTAACATATTGAGACATTGAATGTTTTTCTTGTACTGCATGAATATGGCAGAAAATGTGCCCATGTTTGTGCATAAAAGGACAGCTAATATGTTTTGCATCAAATACTAACTGTTGTTTACCTATAAATAGGTAAAATAACAAAACATAACTTATCTTCAAGATGAAATATGAACATTTCAGAAAACAAGACACAAGGATTAAAATGTTATTGCACTAAAAATATCATATTAAGACTGACCAATAGCTATCTATTAATCATATGACTAGGGAACAAATAAAATTGGAATAGGTTTGCCTACCATGTTCCACTGCACATTTTAGTTTGGATTGTTTCCCTTATCACTGTCGATTCAGTAAACAGGGGAGTTACTCTGATTGAAACTGAAATACTATTGACTTCGCAGGGAGTTTCTGTAGCAGAGTGGTTATATTGCCTGCCATGCACTCTGAAGGTTGTGGATTTGATTTTGAGCTATGTCATTTGCTTCTTGAATGCATTTTTCTCTGTGACACCAGGGGAGTCGTCACTGCCACTACAGAGTTCTTGCTTTGTTCGATGCAGAAAGAGACCAAGTCATATGGGATAAAAACCTGGTGCAGTGAAGTCAATTCTCTGACCTTGTAAACCATGTTTTCTGGTGTTATAGAGAAGCTCTCTTGGTGGAAAGTGTATAGAAGATCTTTAATGTTTTCAAGATTTGTTGAAACTGATGAAACAATCAGCTGAATAACCAAAAGCAGCTTTAGTTTGTTGCCATGAAGCTTTGTCTCAATGAGTTGTGTGTATTGATGTCAGTCGTTACTTAATCAAATCAGTATGCTGTTCCCTATCATGAATTCACTAAAATCATTGCCACCTGTGGACAATTCCTTTCAGATTAATATCCTAAATTTGGCTGATTCAGTCATGGGATTATTAATCTGAGCCTAGAATAAACCCTAATTACAACTTCTCTTCAGAAGTTGAACGGGTTCGGGGTAATGGAAAAATAGAATGGAGTCATTAATTTGTCAGTATTATTGTATAGAGTCCATCATCAAATCGTTAATATAGCACTAAGAAATGTCTGGTGAAACTTACAAGATTACAATAGATGTGCTCTTAATGACTTACTTCATTTATGTGATTATATAAATGTCCATCTCTAATATTTTTGTAGAGACATCTATCTTTTCTTCATGACACTGCAACTAGTGATGCCATTAATCTTACATTCTACCCATCATTATCTCATCAGTCTTATTCTAGACCATTCTATTTCTCAGACCACTTCATTAATCTTATTCTTTGGGTGTTTGTCTTTCTTCAATTTTAAAAAAATGTACACTATGTGTGTCCAGAAAAACATTATGTTTATATATTAGGAATGTATTACTCTGATTGTATAGATATCCATCATTCCCTTACTAATTTTACTGTACAGATCTCTCATTCATCACTTCAGTGATGTTACCACACACATTTTATGTTGTTATATTTGAATAATGCAGTCATATCATTAATATAACATTTATTAATTAACATTATTGCATAATGCTCCAGTTTATCAAATTCTTCAATCATCCTGCTTTGGCTGATTTCATGATATAGAAATGTGTTTTGTTATTTCCTAATTCTTGCAGCAGTTACATGCTTGATTACTCCATACATCTTGTTTACCCATTTCTCATAATTCTATTAATTGTGTCTAGAACATAGTTTATAAAACTGTGGCCCGCAAAGATTTTAGACTCTACGGTTATAATCTCAGGCTTTGTGAAACAGTTTTAGAATTTTCTTTATTTGATTTTCCACACTGTATATTATCATATATGAGAAACTAATGTTTTCTTTTGATAGCTATTCAATTATTATCTTCTAAGAGGTTTGCAAAAATGTAACCATTTTGTAATGTTTTATTTTATGTAAAGAATTATGTTAATATATATTTGTTTATGGTGGGACATCTCCAATCCTAAAATCTCTTGGTTTTGAAAATGTGTTTAATTATTTCATTAATCTGATCGACATGTCTTTAACTTCATTAATTTTAGACATGCCTGATTACTTCATTAATCTTGTCTAGACATGCCTGGTTGCTTCATTAATCTTGTCTAGACATGCCTGGCTACTTCATTAATCTTGTCTAGATATGCCTGGTTACTTCATTAATCTTGTCTAGACATGCCTGGTTACTTAATTAATCTTGTCTAGACATGACTGGTTACTTCATTAATCTTGTCTAGACATGCCTGGTTACTTCATTAATCTTGTCTAGACATGCCTGGTTACTGCATTAATCTTGTCTAGATATGCCTGGTTGCTTCATTAATCTTGTCTAGACATGCCTGGTTACTTCATTAATCTTGTCTAGACATGCCTGGTTACTTCATTAATATTGTCTAGACATGCCTGGTTACTTCATTAATCTTGTCTAGACATGCCTGGTTACTTCAGGCCTAGGTTACCTTGTCTAGGATTGGCTAGCTACTTAACTGATCTTGTCTAGAAATGTTTTATTACTTCACTAATTTTGCTTTGGCATGGCAGACTACTTCATTAATTGTGCATAGATCCCATTGACCTCTTCATTAATAGTACCTAGACCTGGTTGACTACTTCATTAAACATGCCCAGACATGGTTGACTAATTCATTATTAGACTAGTCCTGGCTGTCTACTTCATTAATTGTGTATAGATCCTGTTGACTACTTCATGAATCATGCCTAAATATGGTTGACTAATTCATGAATCATGCCTAGACATGGTTGACTAATTCATTAATCATGCCTAGACATGGTTGATTAATTGATTAATCATGCCTAGACATGGTTGACTTATTCATTAATCATGTCTAGAAATGGTTGACTAATTCATTATAGTGACTAGTCCTGGCTGATTCCTTCATTAATTGGGCATGGATCCTGTTGACTACTTCATTAATCATGCCCAGACATGGTTGACTACTTCATTAATCTTGCCTAGATCTGACTACTTCATTAATGTTACCTAGACCTTGGTGACTACTTCATTAATCTTGCCTAGATCTGACTACTTCATTAATGTTACCTAGACCTTGGTGACTACTTCATTAATCTTGCCTAGATCTTGGTGACAACTTTGTTAATATCGTCTAACCATGACTGATTACTTCATTACTCTTGTCCAGATATGCCTGGTTATTTTTTTAATCTTCTCTAAATGTGTCTAATAGTTTCATTAATTTTGTTATTTGCTTTCTTATTGCAGTAGTTTTATTATATATTATAGGGATACACTTTTTTACTTCACTGAAACACACCAGGCCTCTGTGACGAAGTGATCAGATCACGGGCCTTATGCTCTCTAGGTCATGGGTTTAATTCTAGACTCCATTATTTGGTTCAGGGGTGCCATTTTAGGAGACCCTAAAATGTCAGCCTCTGTGGTGTAGTGGCGAGACACTCATCCCCCGACCAGGAGGCCATGAATTCAATCCTTAACTGGGCAAAATCGGATTTTTCAAAATTGACCTGTGCTCTAAGGTGGACCCAGTCTAAAATGGGAATCTAGAATGTCTTGCAAAGTGAAGGCAGCCAGCGTGATACAGACCTCATTACCCGTAGAGTGTTGCTTGATCTATGAAAATATAGGTCTAGCACTCTAAGGCATGAAATGTGTCCTTTACTTACTTGACTTCACATGGAATTGTCACTGGAGCCAGAGTTCATGCTCTGGCCAACACTTTTGCCACGACACTCTAAGGAGGGGAAAAATCAGCCATATAGAATAACACCAGGTACAAGGAAGTCAATTCTCTTTCCATTTATCCAATAAAATAATTGGCAAGAGAATGAAAGAACAACAGGAAACAATATATGTGAAAATCTTCAATAAATGGGCAAAATATAATACAAACATCATCAATTTCATTATGAAAGATCAGAGAACAGAGAGGTCTGAAGCAACATGATTGTCTATTGACAAGGCACCTGAAGAGAGGTCAGAAGCAACATGATTGTCTATTGACAAGGCACCTGAAGAGAGGTCTGAAGCAACATGATTGTCTATTGACAAGGCACCTGAAGAGAGGTCTGAAGCAACATGATTGTCTATTGACAAGGCACCTGAAGAGAGGTCAGAAGCAACATGATTGTCTATTGACAAGGCACCTGAAGAGAGGTCAGAAGCAACATGATTGTCTATTGACAAGGCACCTGAAGAGAGGTCTGAAGCAACATGATTGTCTATTGACAAGGCACCTGAAGAGAGGTCTGAAGCAACATGATTGTCTATTGACAAGGCACCTGAAGAGAGGTCAGAAGCAACATGATTGTCTATTGACAAGGCACCTGAAGAGAGGTCAGAAGCAACATGATTGTCTATTGACAAGGCACCTGAAGAGAGGTCTGAAGCAACATGATTGTCTATTGACAAGGCACCTGAAGAGAGGTCAGAAGCAACATGATTGTCTATTGACAAGGCACCTGAAGAGAGGTCTGAAGCAACATGATTGTCTATTGACAAGGCACCTGAAGAGAGGTCAGAAGCAACATGATTGTCTATTGACAAGGCACCTGAAGAGAGGTCAGAAGCAACATGATTGTCTATTGACAAGGCACCTGAAGAGAGGTCTGAAGCAACATGATTGTCTATTGACAAGGCACCTGAAGAGAGGTCAGAAGCAACATGATTGTCTATTGACAAGGCACCTGAAGAGAGGTCTGAAGCAACATGATTGTCTATTGACAAGGCACCTGAAGAGAGGTCTGAAGCAACATGATAATTTCTATTGACAAGGCACCTGAAGAGAGGTCAGAAGCAACATGATTGTCTATTGACAAGGCACCTGAAGAGAGGTCAGAAGCAACATGATTGTCTATTGACAAGGCACCTGAAGAGAGGTCTGAAGCAACATGATTGTCTATTGACAAGGCACCTGAAGAGAGGTCTGAAGCAACATGATTGTCTATTGACAAGGCATCTGAAGAGAGGTCAGAAGCAACATGATTGTCTATTGACAAGGCACCTGAAGAGAGGTCAGAAGCAACATGATTGTCTATTGACAAGGCACCTGAAGAGAGGTCAGAAGCAACATGATTGTCTATTGACAAGGCACCTGAAGAGAGGTCTGAAGCAACATGATTGTCTATTGACAAGGCACCTGAAGAGAGGTCAGAAGCAACATGATTGTCTATTGACAAGGCACCTGAAGGAGTAGAAGAATAAGAAGCGCCAGCAGTAGCTGCAGCAGCAGGAGAAAAGAAGGAGGAAGAGGAGGAGGAGGCAAAGAAGAAATATATTCATACTAAGAAATACATGTAGAAAAGACTGAAATAAAGTGAGAATTATTCAAAAGAAAGAAGCATCACAGATAATAAACATCTACATAACATATACTTGAAAGATACAATGCTACAGATGTGGTAGCTTGAAGTCAGAAAGAAGTGACAAAAACAAAACAGCAAAAGTATACACTTTACTAAAACAAAGAACATGTGTGAGGAAAGGATAAAGAAGAAGAATTGTTTCACAGCTGTAAAACATAAAATGTACAGATGTTGCGATGCCAACAGGAAAAGCAGTTGACCACAAATGAAGGATAAATAAATGAATGCATAAAAGCATTGAATTGCTTCTGCTGTCGGCTTTATGGAAGAACCAAACTGCAAATGTGGTGCCATGAAGATTACTGGATTAAAACTATTGCTAATTTGTTTATTGAGTCTTTCCTTTACAAATTAAGTATCTAAGAATATTTTGTGATCTTGGTTAATGTTTTCTCTTGTATCCAATTTGTCTAGGGACATTTACCTAGAGATCTTGTTTAGTCTTTCCTCTTCTACCCTATTTTCTAGGGACATTTACCTAGAGATCTGGTTATTCTTTCCTCTTCTACCCTATTGTCTAGGGACATTTACCTAGAGATCTTGTTTATTCTTTCCTCTTCTACCCTATTGTCTAAGGACATTTACCTAGAGATCTAGTTTAGCCTTTCCTCTTCTACCCTATTGTCTAAGGACATTTAGCTAGAGATCTGGTTATTCTTTCCTCTTCTACCCTATTGTCTAGGGACATTTACCTAGAGATCTTTTTTTAGTCTGTCTTCTTCTACCCTATTGTCTAGGGATGGATACGTCAAGATCTCGTTTATCTTTCCCTCTTCTACCTTGTTTAGTATTTTCACTTCTGCCCTACTGTCGATGGATGGATACTCTGAGATATTGTTTAGTCCTGTCCTCTTCTATCCGTCTATCAGTGACTGACACCTTGTAATTTTATTTAGTCTTTATTCTTATATCATACTGTCTGTTGTTGTCTTGCCTCAGTCACTCTACCAATCTATATTCTACATGTTTGTGAACTCCCATGCAAGGCTATGGTATGTTCTAGAACTGTACACAGGAAGTCCACATACAGCAAATATGTATGGTCATAAAATACTTCACATTGCAATCTTATTAGGTAGGGGGTTCCAGTGCACTTACTTGTTCATTTAAAATGTCTCAATTAACTCCTTAACTGTATCGTTTTATTCATAATGAATATTTCTTGTTAGTTTAAGTTATGAATATAGTTTGTCACAGTCAAGTTGTTATATTAACCCATTCTATCCTAGCAATGCTTATTACTTTATTTCTTTCAATCCTAGTAATATGTATTACTTTATCTATATCTATCCTAGCTCTATGTATTACTTTCTTTCTAGCCTAGCACTAAGTACTACTTTAATCTCTATATATCCTAGCACTATGTATTACTTTATCTCTATCCATCATAGCATGACTTATTATCTTATATATTTCTAACATAGCACTATGTATCACTTCATCTCCATGTGTCACAGAAAAGTGTAACATTTTATCTTTTTCTATCCAAGCACTATGTTACTTTATATCTTTCTATGCTGCACTACTTATTAGTTTATTACGACACTAACTGTTTCTATCCAAATACTGCTTATTACTTGATTATTACTTTAACTTTCTCAATCCTTGTAATGCCTATTAGTTTAATTATTTTTATCTTTTTATCAAGTAAAATTAAACATTAACCAATTGTGTCAAGTCAAGCAAAAGTAAAATTGATCAACTCTGTAAACTCAAGTTAAAATAAACATTGACCAACTCTGTCATGACAAGTAAAAGTAAATGTTAACCAACTCTGTCAAGTCAAGTAGATGTAAACATTAACCCACTCTGTCAAGTCAAATAAAAGTAAATGTTGACCAACTCTGTCAAGTCAAGCAAAAGGAAACATTAACCAACTCTGTCAAGTCAAGCAAAAGTAAACATTGACCAACTCTGTCAAGTTAAGCAAAAGTAAACATTAACCAACTCTGTCAAGTCAAGCAAAACATAAACATTAACCGACTCTGTCAAGCCAAGCAAAATTAACATTAACCGACTGCACAAGTCTAGCAAAAGTAAACATTAACCAACTCTGTCAAGTCAAGCAAAAGTAAACATTGACCAACTCTGTCAAGTTAAGCAAAAGTAAACATTAACCAACTCTGTCAAGTCAAGCAAAACATAAACATTAACCGACTCTGTCAAGCCAAGCAAAATTAACATTAACCGACTGCACAAGTCTAGCAAAAGTAAACATTAACCAACTCTGTCAAGTCAAGCAAAAGTAAACATTAACCAACTCTGTCAAGTCAAGCAAAAGTAAACATTAATCAACTCTGTCAAGTCTAGCAAAAGTAAACATTAACCAACTCTGTCAAGTCAAGTAAAAGTAAACATTAACCAACTCTGTCAATTCAAGCAAAAGTAAACATTAACCAGCTCTGTCAAGTCAAGCAAATGTTAAGAACCCTTGTACCAACATCAAGGCTTAGAGAACACTAGGTGCTAAAGCCATGTTTTTAAAGCGTATCTGGCACTCTAATGGACATGTGGTCAGTTTGTATAGTATCTGGAACTCTAGGAGATATGTGGTCAGTGTGTATAGTATCTGGCACTCTAGGAGACATGTGGTCAGTGTGTATAGTATCTGGCACTCTAGGAGACATGTGGTCAGTTTGTATAGTATCTGGCACTCTAATGGACATGTGGTCAGTTTGTATAGTATCTGGCACTCTAGGAGACATGTGGTCAGTTTGTATAGTATATCTGGTACTCTAGGAGACATGTGGTCAGTTTGTAAAGTATCTGGCACTCTAGGAGACATGTGGTCAGTTTGTATAATATTTGGCACTCTAGGAGACATGTGGTCAGTTTGTAAAGTATCTGGCACTCTAGGAAACATTTGGCCAGTTTGTATAGTATCTGGCACTCTAGGAGACATGTGGTCAGTTTGTATAGTATATCTGGCACTCTAGGAGACATGTGGTCAGTTTGTAAAGTATATGGAACTCTAGGAGGCATGTGGTCAGTTTGTATAATATTTGGCACTCTAGGAGACATGTGGTCAGTTTGTAAAGTATCTGGCACTCTAGGAGACATGTGGCCAGTTTGTATAGTATCTGGCACTCTAGGAGACATGTGGTCAGTTTGTATAATATCTGGCACTCTAGGAGACACATGGTCAGTTTATAAAGTATCTGGCACTCTAGGAGACATGTGGTCAGTTTGTATAATATCTGGCACTCTAGGAGACACGTGGTCAGTTTGTAAAGTATCTGGCACTCTAGGAGACATGTGACCAGTTTGTATAGTATCTGGCACTCTAGGAGACATATGGTCAGTTTGTATAGTATCAGGCACTCTAGGAGACATGTGGTCAGTTTGTATAGTATTTGGCACTTTAGGAGATATGTGGTCAGTTTATATAGTATATCTGGCACTCTAGGGGACATGTGGTCAGTTTGTATAGTATATCTGGCACTCTAGGAGACATGTGGTCAGTTTCTCGCTGGTCACCTTCACTTCCCAAGAGATTTCCTGGCATTCATTTCAGAAACACAGCTGTGGGTAATTTGACAGCAGATCGCCTTGCGTTGGTGTTTATAAAATGGTATGAGTGCCGGTCATTCAGAAAACAATGGCAAACTACTGATCATAAACTTGCCTTGAAATCATAAACGGTCAAAAAATTCCAGGGTTGACTGTGACATCCTGTAAAGGATATGCAGCTAACTTTTAACATTTCCGATTGGGTTGACCTGCAGGTCAGTTTTTAAAATTTGATTTAACCTATATTTGAGGTCAAGACCATGGGGTTAGCAGCCAAAGTGTCCAGCTATTAAGCTAGCTCAGCTCAACCATCTCATTGCCAGGCGGTAGTTTTTTTTATCTCTTTACAACCAGACACTTCCTAATGTTCACTGACAACTGTATATGTCATCTCATCTGATCTCATCTCTCTCATCACATCTCAGCTCATCTCATCTCAGCTCAGATCATCTCAGCTCAGCTCATCTTAGCTCAGCCCAGCTCATCTTGTCCCATGTGCACCTTGCAGTGTTGAGGTGAAGCATAAACAGCGGGAGATCCATTTATGGACTTCATATATCGAGATTCCCATGGACTGTTATTTCCTCTGTCCATCTTTTACATGCCGGTCTCCCTGGTCGAGGGGTTAGCAGCTTTCTCCGTAACCCTGAATACTCTAGTGTTGACGTGAGCGCATGAGAATTGGAAGCGGTACGAGTCACGCCAGTGACTTATGAGAGTATGGAGCCAGTCGCTCAGAAAGCAATGGCAAACTACTGAGCGTAATCTTGCCAAGAAATCAACAATCAGCTGAAAGATGCTGATATTGACAGAGATGTCCTGTAAAGGATATGCAAAAAAAAAAAAAAAACATCCATTACATGGTCGACCTCTTGTTCTGGTTCCAATTGATCTGTACATCATTGCTTGTTGCATTATACTGTCAGTTGGTAGCTTAGTTATGTCTCATCTCATCTCATCATGTTCCTCTTGTACCTTGCGGTGTCGAGGTGAAATATAAACATCGTGAGAGTGCCCGATTATGGGCTTAGTTATGTGGCTGAACCATTTCACTTGATGTTTGCTAATGAAATCTAGCGCTGATTACCCCCACTTTAATCCTGAGTTTATCATTTCTAATTTTTCTCTTTTCTTGACACATTGAGTATTCTTCCCAGGAATCTCATTTTCGCTATTGTAATTTTGATTTTCTCTTTCTCTGTCATTGTCCATATTTGGCATTGGTAGAACAGAGTTGGTAGAACAATTGTGTTGTGGAATGCTGTTTTAGTATCTACTGATACATGTTTGATCATAAATATTGGTGCCATTTGTCAAAAAAAATGCGCATGACATACAGTTTTAAGAAAATAATACCACTGCTAGTTTTATTTTCTCAGTAACATTTTCATGACTTTTGTTGCTTCGCAAACATTTTGTAATGTTGCACAAAACCACAAACTTAGCTTTTTTTCCCCAAAAAATATATAACAATAATGATAATAAGAAAAACTGTTTACTATAATTTGCGTGCATCTTAGCCAAAAAAGGTTTAGGGTGGGCTGTGTCTCAAATCAGATACCACATAATAGCCCACATAATTCACAATACATGAAGTGTATTTAAAGAAAAGATAAACAGATTAATGAAATATGCATTTTATCCTTTCAGACTTGTCAGTGTGTATGCACATGTTTTGTTATTGTTATATTATATAAGGCATGTATATTTAACTTACATCAACTGCAGTTTATATTACTATTTTCTGCTGTTGAACAGAAATATGAATGTTGTGCTATATAATATCTTTATTGCTTTCTTCGGTAGTCTTGAATCCAGAGCATTAATTTTCCTTCACAAGGGGAAATAATGTAACAGTTTATTTCTATTAATATATTTGGTTTCTTCCCCTTTCACAATTAAATTTGATTTGATTGTGCGCTTTTAGTTTGGGGACCCGGTCAACCATCACAGCCTGGCAGGACAATAAAACAATAATTTGACAAGGCAGTGACTTCCCTACAAGACAGCAGTTGTACAATGAAAACAACATTTCCCACTTATTCAACACTTGGAATATGTTCCATTTACTCAACACACTGATTAAATATTCCTAGTTAGCAAATACATGTTATAATTGTTAAACCTTTGAGAACAAATGGGAATAAACTTGAAATAAAATCTTCAGTCTTCTGTTGCTTATGAATAATCTTATACATGTAGAGATTCATTTTATACACGTAACTCAATGTCTTTTAATTGTACTAGTTTTCCTCAAATTGGGATATTTACACTCGACCTTCCTTATCTGTTGATTTTGTTTTTATCACGTTGGAACACCTATAAATAATTATTTAATTTTAACTAGTTTAACATACAAACTTTTGGGATGTTTCTCACCAGTGTTTCTCAAACTGAATTGTATGAGCCCCTGGGTGTAGTGGCAGACATAGAGAATACATCACATAATCCTTGTCTGTTATCAGATGTTCATAGCTCGATTAGTTTGGTCATGTGACTCGCTGTGATTTTCTACAATACAGAGTCCTTCAGGATAACGCTTCTCAGATTTGGCAAATTCTGATCACGCGCAATCCATTTTGTTCAGATATTTTACATTCACAACCCATTTTGTTCAGATGACACTTTTCATTCACAACTCATTTTGTTCAGATGACATTGTTTGCTCCCAACTTATTTTGTTCAGATAAAATTTTTCGATCACAACCAATTTTGACCAGATGGCATTTTTCATTACCCCCTGACTGTTTTAGGAACTAGGCCTAAGTACAATAATAAATATACAATTTGCAAATGTGTCTATGGCCTCAAATTATTTTTACCCAACTCCACACTCATCCCCTACCTCTGGTCTTCCCTCAGGAGGTCGTAATACAAGCCCTGCCACAGGTAACAGTTGAATACAAGCGAGAAAGGAAAAGTAAAGTTCCTAGGCTGAATACACTGAAGGATGTTGAGACTGGGTGGGCTGAAGTTGTTGAGATTGGGTGGGCTGACTACACTAAAGAATGTTGAGACTGGATGGGCTGCAGGATGTTAAGACTGGGTCGGCTGAAGGATGTTGACACTGGATGGGCTGAAGAATATTGAGACTGGATGGGCTGAAGGATGATGAGGCTGAATGGGCTGAAGGATGTTGAGACTGGATGGGCTGGAGGATGTTGAGACTGGAAGGACTGAAGGACATTGAGACTGGAAGGATTGAAGGATGTTGAGACTTGATGGGATGAAGGATATTGAGACTGGGTGGGCTGAAGGATGTTGGAGCTGGAGGATGTTGAGCCTGGAAGGACTGAAGGACATTGAGACTGAATGGTCTTAAGGATGTTGAGACTTGATGGTCTTAAGAATGTTGAGACTTGATGGGCTGAAGGATGTTGGGACTGGATGTGCTGTAGAATGTTGAGACTGGATGGGCTGAATACACTGAAGGATGTTGAGACTAGGTGGAGTGACTACACTGAAAGATGTTGAGACTGGGTGGGCTTTCTTCACTGAAAGATGTTGAGACTGGGTTGCCTGAATACATTGAAGGATGTTGAAACTGGATGGGCTGAATACACTGAAGGATGTTGAGACCGGGTGGGCTGAATACACTGAATGATGTTGAGACTTGATGGGCTGAAGGATGTTGAAACCTGGATGGGGGTGCTGAAGGATGTTGAGACTGGGTGGGATGAAGGATGTTGAGACTGGGTGGGCTGGAGGATGTTGAGACTGGATGGGCTGGAGGATGTTAAGAATGGAAGGACATTGAGACTGGAAGTATTGAAGGATGTTGAGACTGGGTGGGATGAAGGATGTTGAGACTGGGTGGGCTGGAGGATGTTGAGACTGGATGGGCTGGAGGATGTTGAGACTGGAAGGACTGAAGGACATTGAGACTGGAAGGTTTGAAGGATGTTGAGACTTGATGAGATGAAGCATGTTGAGACTGGGTGGGCTGAAGGCTGTTGGAGCTGTATGGGCTGAGGATGTTGAGACTGGAAGGACTGAAGGACGTTGAGACTGAATAGGCTTAAGGATGTTGAGACTTGATGGGCTTAAGGATGTTGAGACTTGATGGGCTGAAGGATGTTGGGACTGGATGTGCTGAAGAATGTTGAGACTGGATGGGCTGAATACACTGAAAGATGTTGAGACTGGGTGGGCTGACTTCACTGAAAGATGTTGAGACTGGGTTGGCTGAATAAATTGAAGGATGTTGAAACTGGATGGGCTCAATACACTGAAGGATGATGAGACCGGATGGGCTAAATACACTGAATGATGTTGAAGAATGGGTAAGCTGAAGGATGTTGAGACCGGGTGGGCTGAATACACTGAATGATGTTGAGAATGGGTGGGCTGAAGGATGTTCAGACTTGATGGGCTGAAGGATGTTGAGACCTGGGTGGGGATGTTGAAGGATGTTGAGACTGGGTGGGCTGAAGGATGTTGAGACTGGGTCGGATGAAGGATGTTGAGAGTGGGTGGGCTGAAGGATGTTGAGACTGGGTGGGCTGCGGTAGTTCACATTTAACTGATTAAGTGCCATGGGATTATTAATCATCTTAAGCGACTTCCCATATCTGCCATTGGCGTATATCGCTGAAATGTTTTTATTGCAAAATGTTGCATCAATGAAAATATCAATGCAGTAGTTTTTACTTATACCTCCTTTAATTTGATAATACAACACATGTCTACTAACATATTAATAACTTTTAGGTCATAACTGTGACACCCCTACTTCCAATTTTCCACCTGTTATATTTGTTTGGTCAAAATCTACTTTTTATTTAACAATGAAACTGTTAATTATCACAAAGAAGAGGGAACCGCAGCAGACTATGAACACTGACATGTCCAGTCTGGCACACCCGTGCTCTATACATGATGTTGTGTGATAGAAGAAAGAGAATATTAATAGTAACACCGTTTCACTGTTTTTATTCTTTGACTATTTTAATTCATGTTAATATGCTTTGATTACTTTAATATGTATTTTTATTTTATTGTAAAACAATTAATGTGGTTTTAAAGTCAGATGTAAAATACTTTCTGCTTTTCTATGAAAATAAAACAGGTTAATTGAAGATGTGAAAAGTTAAAAAGAAATCACATCAGTTCTATATTGCACCAGTCAGCCATGTTTTGTAATGTTGCAGTGAATATAAATTCAGTTTAATCTAACGTTCAGCAGCAATTGTTTTGTCCCTTTTTTTCCATGTTTTCTTTTAAATGCATGACAATATTCCAATTTATTTCTTGTTGTTTAATTGTTTATAGTGAACTTTTTTTTAAATTTTCCTTTCTTAATTTTATTACCTATGATCTCATTCATTTACATTTATTTTTTCTTCTTTCATGTGTGTGTATGTGTGTATACATGTATGTCTCTCTCTCTCTCTCTCTCTCTCTCTCTCTCTCTCTCTCTCTCTCTCTCTCTCTCTCTCTCTCTCTCTCTCTCTCTCTCTCTCTCTCTTATCTTTGGTAAATGTTATTGAAGTAATAATTTAAATTTTTTAACAATAGTTTTTATAATGTATTCTCTATCAATATCTACTAAAGTATTCCCTTGTGTGGGCGGGAAAAAGAGAAAAGAAATGCCACAGGGTTTTAGTTCATGTTGCTGAATTGTGTAACTTTGTCACTTGCTGACAGAATGCATGCATTGGAGTGTTTATCCAACTTTTATTTTGTGCTGCGTTATTAATACAGTATCCCTTTGGATTGACAAGAAGAACAGTCATAGGGCAGTTAATTTCACCTGCAGTGAAGCAGTTAATTACACCGGCAATGAAGCAGTTAATTATAGATGTAATTATGTAGTTAGCTCAAGATAAGAGATAATAATACACCCAAAATTTGCACACTGTGAATTGCCCAGAACTTGACGTATGCTAGAGTATTGTTTTAGGAGTTGGGGTGACCAACTCTTTTCCTGGGTAACTTTCTTTTTTGTAGTTTGAAGCAAAATCAAGTAACAAAGTTTACAACCCTTCAGACAAACAATACTTTTAAAAACTGGTTACTAACTGGCTTCTCGTGTAAATGTTAATTTCTAGTGCATTTATGTCCACCAGTGGAAATGTGGAATGAAAGATCATTGTTCCACCTGTAGTTAGACATTACATGGAGGAGAAGTTCCCTCCCTCTTGAGTCATGTATGTTGTTGGTGATATTGTCTCAAGACGTTTCAATCTTCTTTTGCCATTTATATGATATTGTATGACCTTGTTTCTGTCCCATGTGTTTACTTTTTAAGCACCATAGGATTAGTAATTGTCTTCAGTGACTTCCCATATCTGCCATGGGCTTATAAACAGTTGTTTTCCCCAAGCAATTCCCTTTAATTTGATGCATAATACACAGTGCCTACTACCACATTAACAACTTTTATGTAAAAACTGTGACACTCTCCTACGTCCCATTTTCTGCCATCCATTTTGGTTTGGTGAAACCTATATTTTGTTTGATGAAACCTACTTTGTGTTTGGTCAAACTACTGTTTGTTTGGTTAAACCTACTTTGTGTTTGGTCAAACTACTGTTTGTTTGATGAAACCTACTTTATGTTTGGTCAAACTACTGTTTGTTTGGTTAAACCTACTTTGTGTTTGGTCAAACTACTGTTTGTTTGAAGAAACCTACTTTATGTTTGGTCAAACTACTGTTTGTTTGGTTAAACCTACTTTGTGTTTAGTCAAACTACTGTTTGTTTGGTTAAACCTCCTTTGTGTTTGGTCAAACTACTGTTTGTTTGAAGAAACCTACTTTGCATTTGGTCAAACTACTGTTTGTTTGGTCAAACCTACTTTTTGTTTAGTCAAACTACTGTTTGTTTGATGAAACCTACTTTGTGTTTGGTCAAACTACTGTTTGTTTGATGAAACCTACTTTGTGTTTGGTCAAACTACTGTTTGTTTGGTTTAACCTACTTTGTGTTATTGTCAAACTACTGTTTGTTTGATGAAACCTACTTTGTGTTTGGTCAAACTACTGTTTGTTTGAAGAAACCTACTTTGTATTTGGTCAAACTACTGTTTGTTTGGTCAAACCTACTTTGTGTTTAGTCAAACTACTGTTTGTTTGGTTAAACCTACTTTGTGTTTGGTCAAACTACTGTTTGTTTGGTTAAACCTACTTTGTGTTTGGTCAAAGTCAAACCTTCTTTGTGTTTGGTCAGACTACTGTTTGTTTGGTTAAACCTACTTTGTGTTTGGTCAAACCTAGTTACCTACTTTGTATTTGGTCAAACTACTGTTTGTTTGGTCAAACCTTCTTTGTGTTTGGTCAGACTCAAACCTACTTTGTGTTTGGTCAAACTACTGTTTGTTTGGTTTTACACCTACTTATTTTTAGGCACTGAATCAGTTAACTGTGTCTGAGGTCATAAAGACACTTCATTCTTGGACACTCAAGTATGTTTTTTCCTATTTTGTCTTACGTCTTTTCTCCCTCTGCTGCTGTTCGAGGACCTCCCAAATCATACAACTGAAATGCCAACACTGAACAAAACAAAAAGGTATGTTTTGATTTTGTGGTAAATTAACACACAAAAATCACAGACTCATGTACACACTTGACAAAGACCCCAGCTACGTACACACTTGACAAATACCCCAGCGATGTACACACTTGACAAAGACCCCAACTATATGCACACTTGACAAAGACTATGCACACACTTGACGAAGATCCCAGCTATGTACATAAATTTAGGTTTCTTAATCTCCACCAGAAGAAGAGTCCGACCATGTAAACGATGGACAGGGGGATTAACAGAGTCCATGGGGATCTCAATATCTGAAACCCATAAACCGGTATTCTCCCGCTGTTTATACTTCACCTCGACACAGCAAGGTACAATAGGAATAAATTATCCACCAAAGCAAGAGAGTTTATTTTATATTGTCATGTCCTGCTGGAGTCTAGATTGTTCTCACTAGTTATAAAGTTAACACTTGACTGTAGAAGGGCCGAAACTCAGGTACCTGTAGGTTGATAACACTACAACCACCAGCAACATCAACAACACAACAAATTGGATAACATCAAGAGTTGTACAAGAAAGACGTTCTCAGACCGTCCAAGGCATATGCGAGATAGGCTACAGTTAATAAACCCATTTCCTTTATGAGAAGTGGAGAATACATGCGATCAGCTGCAGACGACCGGGGAAAGCAATGTGACCTGATGAAGGAGGCGTCCAATCAAATTGAAAACTTGCATGAGGGTCCAGACCGTTGAACGGGCAGTATTTTGTGAGAAGATCGATTCTTGTTTCTGGCGGTTGGGTCAGGTTTACCCGACAAATGGAGATTCTTTTAAAATAAACACTACAAAAGTCATAAACAATCATGAACAGGTCGAATAATCAAGGAAAACGAATAACCCTGCCAACCAAGAGGAAAGAAGGCTTATATAGAAGAGACATGGCGCGTGTGGAGGTAGCCACAAGGTTATCAGATCGTAAATAAATAGTCTTTGTTTTCAGCTAGGGAACTTTCCAGAGTTGTCACCCCTGGCATGTTAGAATCTGTGTATGAATCTGGACATACATCGAGAAAATATAGAATAATGTAACTAGAAAGGTCTTTGTCTGGAACCAAAAGGAAAGAGAAGTTGAGAAAGACCTAAAAACTCACGGAGAAGAGAAGTAGAAGCAGAAATTAGTCATATGGGGAGGACATGGGTGGGGCTGCATGGGATAGCCTATGGTAGGATGCTTTGGTATGAATTGGTGGTGGAGGGGGCATTCCCCAAATGGGGGGGGGGGGGGGAACTGAACGAAGAAGAAAGTCATAAATGGTTCATTAGCTGTATATCCAGGTAGGAATGTACCTTCTGTTACTCCCAGTCTTGACAAAAGATTATTCATGGTCATCACTACACTACCGCATATTGTGTATCAAAATAATTTACCTTCAAATGTTACAGTTTTCTCAACGTCATCAGCATTTGTCTCCCTTGATTAAGGCTGCACCAATATGGGTGCGCCAGGCTTTGGGGCTGTACAAAGCTGTAGAATTATACTGGGTTGTAAGATTGTACATGATTGTAGAAGTAAAGCAGGTTGTAAGACTGTAGCTAGCTGTATCAGGCTGTAGGACTACAACAGGTGGTGTGGTTGAAACAGGATGTAGTGTTGTACAACAGATTGTAAGGCTGTACCAAGTTGTAAAGTTATACTATTTTTAGGATTGTACCAGTCTGTACATCTGTACCAAGTTTCAAGAGTATATCACGTTTTAGGGTTTTACAAATCTTTAGCATTATGTAAGGTTGTACTAGGTTGTGCATGATTGTACAACGTAGGATTGTACCAGGTTGTGAGATTGTACCAGGTTGTAGGGTTGTACCAGGTTGTAGGGTTGTACCAGGTTAGTAGGCTCTTCCTAGCTGCTGGATCGTACTATGCTGATAGACGAGGATTGTACCAGGTTGTAGGGTTAAACTGAACAAGCATTATTGTATCAAGTTGCAAAGGTACACTGTTGCAGCTTTGTACCAAATGTTAGGGTTGGACCACGTTTGTTTGTCCTATCAGTTTGTGTGGTTGAACTGCATTGTGGTGAACTCTTATTGTCCACTTAATGTTGTGTGTAGTTCACGGTGAAAACCCAAAAGTCACTTGAGATAGCCTAATAACAGAAACAAAGATTGTGAACATTTGGAAACTTGAATTATATTATTTCCTGGAAATGTGTGTGTCTACCTTCTGCACAATGCCTTTTTCTCTGAGTTTGTGTAGAGGGATGTCCCCAAATGGCCACATGGCTTGTTGGTTTTGAGACTTTGGTTGAATTGCCAAATAGTTTCAAGAGGAAAAATTTGTTTCCTTTAGAGTGGAATTATTTAGTTGAAACGAGAAAGAGAGAGAGTGCGAGAGAGAGAGAGAGAGAGAGAGAGAGAGAGAGAGAGAGAGAGAGAGAGAGAGAGAGAGAGAGAGAGAGAGAGAGAGACTGACTGACAATGTGGCATTTATTTGAAACAAACAAATGTTCGAGGTCAGTAGACAGAAATAATATTCATTAGTGTGGCATCCTCACAGGCTCATACATTTGGCCAGGTTTTTTCATGATTGTATGCTATGTTGAATTGTTTTTCTGGATTTTAAAAAGTGTGAAACTTCTTTTTACCCTCCACTATTCTTTCATTCTCTTTGATCTTTCTTCATTTCTAGTCAGTGTTTGCCATTTATTGATATGTTCAGCTACATCATAGATGTTCACTTTAAGGAATAAACATAATTTGTAAGACAATACATTTCTTTAAATGAAGCCTGTTATTGTGGTTACTGCTGTTGCTGTTATTATTGTAGTTGATTTTATTGTTGTTGTCATTTTTGCAGTGCTGTTGTTGTTGTAGCTATTGTTGCTTTATCTGCTTACCCATTCTGCTGCTGTTTTAGTTATTGTTGTTGTTGTTGTTGTTGTTGTTGCTATAGTTGCTTTAACTGCTACCCCTTCTGCTGCTGTTGTTGTTGATAATGCTATTCTTCCTAGACCATTGTAGTTGCTGTTCATATTGTTGGTGCTGTTGTTTCTATCGTTGTTGCTGTTTTTGTGTATTGCTGTTTCTATTGTTGTTGTTGCTGTTGTTTCTATCATTGTTGTTGATGTTGTTGTGTATTGCTGTTTCTATCGTTGTTGTTGCTGTTGTCTCCATCGTTGTTGTTGCATATTGCTGTTTCTATCGTTGTTGTTGCTGTTATTATTCTTCAAACTGTTGTTGATGTTGTTTTCATCATTGTTATTCTTGTTGCTGCCATCGTTGTTATTATTGCTCTCGTTGTTGTTGTTGCTGTTGCTGTTGTTATTCATATTGTTGTTGCTGTTGTTGTTAGTTGCTGTTGTTTCTATCGTTGTTGTTGCTGTTGTTATTGTTGCTGCTGCTGCTGTTAATGTTGTTTTCATCATTGTTATTATTGCTTTCTTTGTCCTTGTTGTTGTGGCTGCTGCTGCTGTTGTTGTTGTGTCGCTGTTGTCATTGCTGATAATTTTGTTGTTGTCGTTGACTTTGTTATTGTCGTCGTTGTTGCTTCTATCGTTGTTGGCTTCGCAATCGCTATTATTTATTAAATTATAACTTCCTAAAGTATGAGCGGCCAGTACAGGAAGACGCTATATATCGAACACAGATCATCTGGAGGGAGAGAAAGTCGGAGGATGGCATGTACACATTCTGAGATGTGTAGATGACCTGGTTTCAATAGAGTCCAGCAGTAGTTTGTACAACTTTCTAGACAAGGTCGGGGTGAGGGGGTGAGAAGACGAGATTACCGCGAGACTTCCACAAAACCAGATGCACGGTGTTTGCGCAGACAGATCAAATTCCTGTATACTGTCCACACTGGAAGTTAACAGCTGTTCTCCATGACTTCAGGCGCATTTAGTATAGGGTGCTAGCCCCATATTGTTAGTGATAAATGGACACCCGAAGTGTGATGTCAGTATCACGCCTGCCGCCTTTATTTTCCAGAAGATTCCTGGTATCCATGTTAGGCAGGTTTGATATGAGAACCCAGGTATTTTCTATAAATAAATCCCCGCCTGGATGGGAATTCCATGACGTGACCACTGGTCCGACCGACAAGCTGCCTCGGCTCTCATGTGACGTCATCACAGTGAAACCTACAATGAATCCCGTAGCAAGATAGTGCCGTGGGGATGTCAAATGTTAGACCTTCGCGCGTTTTTAGCCACAACATAATAAATGATGCAGCGAGTTTCCTTCCTCGCCGCCCCTCCTTTTCAGAGAATAGCAATTTAATTCTGGAGACTAGTTCCCATTAATTTTGACGAGGCTGTACTGACAGGAACAGATAATCCTATCTCTATTGATGATTGAACTCAGACCACTCACTAGCAGACAAGCGAACTAACAATTACATCAGGGCAGGTATATGCTGTACACGTTTACACATACAACAGCTGAATCTGTTTCACTGGTTAATTGACATGCGATGATTAATCGACTTAAGCAACTTCCCGAATCTGCCATGGACTTATATACAGTTGTTTTCTGATGCAACCCCCTTTATTTTGATGCATAATACAACATGTCTGCTGCCATATTAACTTTTAAGTCATAACTGTGACACACCCCTAATTTCTATTTTCAGCCATACATTTGGGTTAGGTACAAACCTACATTTTGTTTCCAGCTGAATCTGTTTAAATATCTAGGCTCCACAACGACATCCGAAGGAAGATGCCACACAGAGAATCAGGCAGATCACCATATCCACAGTCGTATTCACTAGAATTAACGACTTCAGACATGGTTAATTTGTATGGGTGCGAATCGTGGACAATGATAAATGAAATGGTGAAAAAACTGAAGGAAGCGAATATACATGTTAATTGGTAAGAATGTTGAGAATGTAGTTTACAGAGAAGAATGTTGAGAATGTCGTTTACAGAGAAGATTGTTGAGAATGTCGTTTATAGAACAGAATGTCGAGAATGTCGTTTATAGAAAAGAATTTCGAGAATATCATTCACGGAGAAGAATGTTGAGAATGTCGTTTACAGAGAAGAATGTTGAGAATGTCGTTTATAGAGTAGATTGTTGAGAATGTCGTTTACATAGAAGATTGTTGAGAATGTCGTTTATAGAAAAGAATGTCATTCACGGAGAAGTATGTTGAGAATGTCGTTTACAGATAAGAATCTTGAGAATGTCGTTTACGGAGAAGACATTTATAATGGTGTTTACAGAGATGAATGTTGAGAATATCATTTACAGAGAGAAATGTTGAGAATGTCATTCACAGAGAAGAATGTTGAGAATGTCGTTTACAGTGAAGAATATTGATAATGTCGTTTGTGTAGAAGTAAGTTGAGAATGTCGTTTACAGTGAAGAATGTTGAGAATGTCGTTTACAGAGAAGAGTGTTGAGAATGTCATTTACAGAGAAGAGTGTTGAGCATGTTTACAAAGAAGAATGTTGAGAATGTCGTTTACAGAGAAGAATGTTGAGAATGTCTTTTGTGTAGAAGTATGTTGAGAATGTCATTTACAGTGAAGAATCTTGAGAATGTCGATTGCGCAGAAGAATTTGAGAATGTAGTTTAAAGAGACGAATGTTGAGAATGACGTTTACAAATAAGAATGTTGATGATATCGTTTCCACTGACACATTACCGTATTGACAGACGATAGTTTGTGCTTCAAAAAGGCATAATAACTACTACCCATGGTGGTAGCGAATGTGACTGATAAGGCCAATTCGCGCTGTACATGTTCGTCCACAGTGGGTACATGTGAACACGTGGTCATTTCCACCATCATGCACCATCTTACGTCTCACACGCTCGGTGTGTGACTTGTCTGCAATAATTTTCTCCTTTGTCTTTATTCCATTTCTGATGTTAGCCCTCCATGCAACACGCTCAGTGGAGACTTGCTCCCAATGTGCATTATCAATGCATGTATCAATCATGTCCCGCTTACACACATCTTTGTATCGTAGTAGAGGCCGACCCTGAGATTTCTTACCCATCTGCAATTCACCAAAAATGATGTCCTTTGGTATTCTACCATCATCCATCCTCCTAAGATGTCCTATCCATCTAAGTCTACGAAGACTGAGCATGGAATACACCGTCACACAAGCCTGATCTTTCCAATACTTCAGTATTTGCGATTTTGTCTTGCCACTTAATACCAAGAATTCTTCGCAGACACCGCATATGAAAGCTGTTTAAACGTTTCTCTTGGTATGAGTAAGTTGTCCAGGCTTCACTGCCATAAAGAAGAGTACTAAGGACACAGGCTTGATAGACAAGGACTTTTGTTTTGGCGGTAAGCTTCCTGTTCTCCCAGACTCTTTTTCTTTAATCTGTGTCTTCTTTTTGCTAATTGTTAAACCAAATTCAGAACAAGCATTGGAGAATGCAGATAGTAGACATTGTAATTCTTCCTCAGAGTGGGTCATAACTGCAGCATCATCTGCAAAAAGCAACTCTCTGATCAGTACCCTCATAATTTTGGTCTTGGCCTTTAATCTCTGAGCATTGTAAAGGCCGCCATCTGAGCGTGAGTGAATGTATCACCATCCTGATCACGAAAGGCATATTTCAGTAGAAGTGAAAAGTATATTCCAAAGAGGGTGGGAGCTAGTACACAACCTTGCTTAACTCCACTCTTTATTTCAAACTCTTCTGAAGTTGCACCATCAAACTTGATTATACCCTTCATGCCTGTGTGGAACGATTCCACAATGGACAGAAGAGTTGGTGGGCAGCCAATCTTCTTTAGTGCCTTGAACAGACCCTCACGACTGACCAAATCAAATGCCTTTGTAAGGTCGGTGAAGGCAATAAACAGTGGTTGATTCTGTTCACGGCATTTTTCTTGCATTTGCCGCAATGAGAATATCATATCAATGGTAGACCGATTCTGTCGATCCACCATTGATATGATATCGTTTACAGAGAAGAATATTCATAATATTGTTAACAGAAGAATGTTGAGAATATCTAAACACAGAACCCATAAACAATATGTTACACGATTTATTGCCTGGCATGTTTTGCTGCAACTCGCATGGTGCATATTGCAGAGTCACATATCATATGAAGTGAATAAATTGATAATACTTAATGTGAAACAATAGAGATATTGTTCGAATGTGAAGCATCGATTATCCTCACAGTAGTTTCAAATGTAACACGAACTCTGTCTGTTTTTACACTCCAACAATACCTGTGACTATGTGTCTTAATTGTTTCAGCTTAAGTATTTTTCATGTATCCACTACATATGATATATGTGTGTGTGTGTGTGTGTGTGTGTGTGTGTGTGTGTGTGAAGGGGGGGGGGGGTGCGTGCGTGCGTGGGTGGGTGGGTGGATGGGTGCGTGCGTACGTGTGTGGAGTATGCACCTGACGATATGCAGAGTACTATGCCTGGCAATAAATCGTGCAACTCGTGTTTGTTACTTCTATGTTTAAATTCACTAAGGGAATACATGGTTGAGAATATCGTTTACGGAAAAGAATGTTGAGTATATCGTGGATAGAGAAGAATGTTGAGTATATCGTGGATAGAGAAGAATGTTGAGTAAATCGTGGATAGAGAAGAAAGCAGATAACTAGAATGGCAGAGCGACGCCAGAGTGTAGCACAAAGTTGAATATCTTACAACCGAGACTATTGAATATCTTACAACCGAGACTATTGAATATCTTACAACCGAGACTATTGAATAGCTTACAACTGAGACTGTCCATCATGTAAACAGCCATGGACAACGTGCTCCAGTCGTTCACTAAAAGGTGATCAAGAAAGTGAAGTCCCACCCAACCAACGAGGAGATCGGGGATCAGATCCACATAGAAGATGAGAACCTGACAATCACAAGAGCGGAAATGATAACCAGCAAGCATAATATTCTATCAGCCGTCGCTGTTATCCCTTCAGAAGATCAAGATATGCTGACCATCATCAAATGGAATAAGAGACCACAACAACAGGAGACATCCCAAGGGCACTGCGATGTTCCAGGCAACAGAAGTCCTTGTACTAACATGCAAACTATAAGAGCGAAATAGAAATTTGCAGATACTGCACATAGCACCACTCATTGTGCTAGTGTCTACACACCAACATCGACGGACTTCAGGAAGTCAACAGGAACATAAGATGAGCTGACTGATGGAGCGAGAAACCTTGGATCGTACTGCCTTCCAGACAGCAAGGGAACGATGAAGCTTGCCGTAACCATAACGCCGAGATTGCCCTGCAATGTTTGCTTGCTTGCTTGCGTTCGCTGGCTGTGAACTTCAGCGTGAAGTCCTGTATGTCGGATGAAGGCATCCTGTTATCCAACATCAGTGTGATGTCATATAGGACCTGAGGTTTGCGTGAGTATCCGTTGTCCCATGTCTGGCTTATTGGTGTGCAGACTGGTGGTTCCTCGCCGTGCATGCAGATACTCTCCGACCTCGGAAGAATCAGCGATTCTACTACATTAGCCAGGACCCCGAAGGGACCTGTTGCTCAGGACCGCACGACTAGGACGTGTTAGTAAGTCCTGGCCAGTATAAAACCTGGCCCTGGTGCCTTGGAAACACCTCTGCAATGAAAAGAGAAGGCACTACGAGACAACAAGGATGGCGAAAACAGACAAAGCTCACATTCAAGGCCATTTGAAGAAGCTGCGATCGAAAAATCGGCGATGTGACACGCAGAAACCAAGAACCGCAACAAACAGCAGATCGACGCAGCTCAGTGCATCCTGGGCGGATTAAGAATGGCTCGGTAGAAAATAAATCCGGATATATGACAAATGGAGACCATGTTATCCGACGTCAAAATCAGTCCGCTGCAAAGTCAGGAAGCAAGAAGGACAAATGAACGGATGATGGAAGAAATCATAACTGCCAAGCGTTTCACACAGACGATGTTGCCAAGTTTGAAAACAGCCAGAGAGAAACAGAAAATAAAACGGAAATAGAAATACTCGGATTCCATTTCAGTGTCCACACTTCATTTTAACGCCCAGACTTCATTTTAACGCCCAGACTTCATTTTAACGCCCAGACTTCATTTGAATGTCCAGACTTTAAACCAATGCTTGTGGAGTGGGAGAACACCAAATGTAAATATCACGGGATATATTAAGGTAGCCGTGAAAAACAAAAATACCACATGTAAATATCACGTATAACATTCAGGTAGCAGTGAAAAACAAAAACACCACATGTAAATATCACGTATAACATTCAGGTAGCCGTGAAAAACAAAAACACCACATGTAAATATCACGTATAACATTCAGGTAGCCGTGAAAAACAAAAAAAAAACACGAACATAACAGTCTCACAAATAATACTTGTACACAGCTTAAAGACAGAGCCGGAGACAGAGACAAAGAGAGACAGAAAGAGCCAGAGAAAGCTCTAGAGAGAAAGCCAGAGAAGGCCAGCGATAACCAGAAAAGAGTCATATAGAAAGCTAGAGAGAGAGCAAGAGAGTCAGAGAGATCCATAGAAAACCAGGGAGACCCAGACTGAGAAATCCAAAGAAAGCAAATGAGAGAGATAGCAAGTGAGCGAGACAGAGAGAGAGAGAGAGAGAGAGAGAGAGAGAGAGAGAGAGAGAGAGAGAGAGAGAGAGAGAGAGAGAGAGACGGAGTGAAACACAGAGAAACAACGAGACATACATACAGCGAGAGAGTCACAGAGAGAGACAGAGACACACAGAGAGACAAACACACAGAGAGAGAGATGGAGAGACAGCTAGAGAAAGACACACAGTGAGGCAGACAGAGAAGAGACACAGAGAGAAAGACATAGAGACACTCACACAGAGAGGCAGAGACACACAGAGAGAGAGAGAGAGAGACAGATATGGAGAAGCAGAGAGACGTACAGAGACAAAGAGAGAGAGACATGTGTAGAGACAGAAAGATAAACATAGAAACACACAGACAGAGTGGGACACACACACACAAACAGAGTGAGACCCACGTTGAGAGAGAGCTAGAGAGAGAGAGAGAGAGAGAGAGAGAGAGAGACAGTCTAGGCTCCTAGATAGACCCAGCCTAGGCTCCCAGATAGACCAAGCCTAGGCTCCCAGATAGACCCAACCTACGCTCCCAGATAGATCTATCCTAGGCTCCCAGATAGATCTATCATAGGCTCTCTGATAGACCCGGCCTAGACTCCCAGATAGACCCAGCCTAGGCTCCCAGATAGACCCAGTCTAAAAAAAATGTACGAAGAAATCTTCTGAGAAGTAAAGTTAACCGAATATGAAATTGACCACCCCACACATATCCTGTTTGCGGACGACCAAGCACTAATAGCAAAATCAGAAGCTGAATTACAAGACCACATGAATAGTCTAAACGAAATGTGTAGGGAACATAACATGAAAATTAGCACAAGCAAAACAGAGGTAATGACTATAACTAAAGAAGAACAAACAGCAACAATTCACCTAAACGAACATCCCTTGAAACAAGTAAAGAGCTTCAAGTACCTAGGAAGTATAATATCATCAAATGGCAGATCAGAAGACGAGATCGAAAATAGGTGCAATAAGGCAAATCAACTCATTGGACAAATGGCACCAATACTAAAGAACAAACATGTATCAATAACTACTAAGAAAGCACTTTACAACACAATCTTCCTACCAACTCTGTGCTACCAATGCCAAACCTGGACAATGACAGAAAAAGAGAAAAGAAAAATCACAACAACAGAAATGAGGTTCCTGAGAAGAATACTCAACGTATCAAGAAGAGATAAGATCAGAAATGAAGAAATCAGGACTAAAGTGGGGGTTAAAGCTGCTCTAGATTTTATTAGAAAGCAACAAGTCAAATGGTTTGGCCATGCAAGTAGGCTACCAGTCAACAGCATGCCACAACAAGCAATGATGTATAGACCAGATGGAAACAGAGGAAGAAGCCGACCACGTAAACGTTGGACGGAGGGAATAACAGAATCCATGGGAATGTCGATATACGAAGCCCATAACCGGGTACTCTCACGAAGTTTATACTTCACCTCGACACCGCAAGGTACAAGAGGAACATGATGAGAGAGAGAGAGAGAGAGAGAGAGAGAGAGAGAGAGAGAGAGAGAGAGAGAGAGAGAGAGAGAGAGAGAGAGAGAGAGAGAGAGAGAGAGACATATAGTGTCGGTTTGTATAAAATATGGATCTAGAGACCGTAACCCCGAATATGTTTATCGGCCTGAAACGGTCTCAGTCACTGAACACAACAAGTAGGTTTTGACCAAACATGGTGCAGAATCAAACAAACAAGTATTATAATGTAAATAGCATACACACGCATTCGTCCATCGATCTTCATTCTAATGTAGACAATTAATCATGCATCTTTTATTTTGTGCTAAAGGCAGAGCAAATATGTAGATACATTCACAAATAGGTAATAAATGCATACGTCCCGAATAGGTCAATGCGAGGGATAACTTGAGTATTTAAAATAGCTGATGCAAAAATGTATACATGTATACACGTGATATATGCTTTTGTTGTATAGTGTACAATGGTGAATACATCTCAATAGAAAAATGTGGCGGGAAGGCTGGCGGAACCTTTCAATGTGCTGTCTGTAATCTTTGATCATCTTTGCTTACAAGTGTACCGTTTCCGTTGTTAGAGTAGATGTTGCCAGAAAGGTTACATTTGAATTTCTTGAATATATGTTGTTGTCAGAAAGGTTACATTTGTATTTCTTGAACAGATGTTGTCAGGAAATCTATATTGTTATTTTTTATTCAAATAGTTATAAAACTCGGTCACCAGTAGTTCTTGTTCTGTCGTCTCTACGGAACCTGGTCTCAGTTTCCGGACCTGCGCAATGGCAGCTTCTGGCTCCATATGATGAACTTGAACATAGTAGCAGGACAACATGGTGCCGGTTCGTCCCAAGCCGTGGGCGCAGTGGACACAAGTAGCCTGCAAGAAAACCCAACGTTAGACCTAC
Source organism: Cepaea nemoralis (assembly GCA_014155875.1). Classification (NCBI taxonomy): domain Eukaryota; kingdom Metazoa; phylum Mollusca; class Gastropoda; order Stylommatophora; family Helicidae; genus Cepaea; species Cepaea nemoralis. Next base: position 132,258 of record JACEFZ010027662.1, read on the forward strand.
TTACATTTATATAGCCACGTGGGTTAAAGTGGACACAACTAGTCAGCAAGTAAACCCAACATTAGACCCACTTACATTTATATATCCACGTAGGTTAAAGTGGACACAAGTAGCCTGCAAGTACACCCAACGTTAGACCCACTGACATTATATATCCACGTGAATAAAGTAAACGTTAGACTTTAGACCGACATACATTTACATATCCACATGCTTCCATGATTCTCTTCCAGGTAATCCTTGTTAGTTACTCTGGCAACCCAAGGTGTTCGCAACAGGCTGCTCAGAAACCACATATCCGTTGCTTCCAAACACTTCCTAACTTGTTGGCTCGCATGGTATGATTCACTGCCATACGACATAACAGGTTCGATAGAACATTTCAGTATTATTGATTTCTGACATTCAATGAACGTGATTACTTAATGTATTTGTCATCTTCTGAAAAGCAGCATTTGCTTGACCTGCTCTTACCAAATGGAACCAGGAGAAGAGGCTGACCATGTAAACGCTGGACAGGGGGAATCTCGATACATGAAGCCCACAAACAGGCACTCTGCCGCTGTTTATGCTTCACCTCCATACCACAGGGTACAAGAGGAGCTTGATGAGATGACCAGTGACCATGCGGCAGTGGACCAGATGTCTTATCGGACAAGAGCGAACAATCGTATTTTTTATTATTTTCCTGGCAATACAGTAACATTTAGACAATGAAGCCTGGTACATGGATACGGCTATAGTGGGGAAACTCGTTTTTTTTCTTTCTCATATCCTTTACAGGACATCGCCGTCAACACCAGCATCTTTCAGCTGTATGTTGATTTCTTGGCAAGATTACGCTCAGTAGTTTGCCATTGCTTTCTGAGCGGCCGGCTCACATACCCTGTAAGTTACCGATGCGATTCGAACCACTGCTGATTCTCACCGTCATCACGTTACCTACGAGAGTATACGAGATTACGGAGAAAAGTCATAACCTCTAACTACTACATTAATTTCTCAAGTGTGGGTTCACTTGATCCTGCAGCAGTCATGTCTAACAAGTATATTTGTAGTTAACTAAATAACTACCAGGTCTGGCGCTATATGAAAGAAGATCTGATGCGAGAGCAAGAGGACACCCGAGAAAAACAAAATGGAAAGACCACATCAAAGACATTGTGCAATCACACGGAATGACACCATCCACTGCCACCCATCAGATGCTCGAAAGTCATCTATTTCTCTCCACGATGCTTGACGACAAAAGTGGAAAAAGATGATGATGATGATGATGATGACTAAACAAGCTGACTGGATATGCAAACCCCAAGCATTTACTGCCCACTTTCTGACGCAAACATGCACACCCAAGCATCATCTGCACACTTTCTGACGCACAGACTGAGAGACAAGGGCAATTAGCCCAGGCTACTCAAGTTTGAGGTGACCAGTTACCTTTCCTGCCGCCTTGGTCTCAAGGACGAGGTTGATGAACTGCTTCACTTGCTCCATGGTAGGCGGCGTGTAGTCTCTGATGGGTATCCACACGATCTTCAGCTCGTTCTCTGTTGGGGAGGAAGAGCATTGTTCGGAGTTAGGGGACTTATGGGGCAACCATGTACTAGAAAATACAACTTCATTAGGTAATAAATTCGGGATTTGACGGGTGGGGTGCAGGAGGCAGGGGGATTCATTGTTTTATTCCTCATCATCATCATGTGCCATACCGGCTGTAGTAGAAGTTATTGTTACTCCACAGACCTCAGACCCCGGTGTTCTGGAGCAGCTCGGTTGATGCTACAATGTAACCGTCTCAGTCCACCCAGCATTATTTCTCTCAGTCTACCTCTGTCTCTTCTTAAACTGATCTTTCCAGTCGTTACGCTAATTATCATTGTTTATTGTTCTTTTATATGACCCAAGAAAGATATTTAGCTTGTTTAGCCATCAATACTGTGTTATCTGCATATCGTAGATTGTTTATATAATAATTTCCAACTCGTGTTCCTTGCAACATTTGATCTCTCTAATTACTGCTTAGTGCTTTCTTATTGGACAGCAATCGCTTCATCACAACAACCATGATTGTCCTTCTCCCACTCTCTATATTTTCCTCACCCCCCCCCCCCCCTCTCTCTCTCTCTCTCTCTCTCTCTCTCTCTCTCTCTCTCTCTCTCTCTCTCTCTCTCTCTCTCAGAAAATTACTATTTACAACTGCAGCTACTATGAAAAACCACTAAAACTGCAGCAACTATGAAAAGACACTATTTACAACTGCAGTGACTATGAAAATGCACTATGGCATGGGATTACAACTGCAGCAACTATGAAAAGACATTACTTACAACGCCTTCAAAAATGAAAAGACACTATTTACAACGCCAGATAGTTTGAAAAGACACTGTTTACAACTGTAACAACTATAAAAAGACACTATTTACAACTCTAGCTATTATGAAAAGACGATATTTACAGGCTCAGCAACTATAAAAAGACTATTTACAAGGCCAGCTACTATGAAAAGACACTATTTACAACGCCAGATACTTTGGAAAGAATATTTATAACTGCAGATACTGTGGACAGACACTGTTTACAACTCATGGAACTATCAACAGACATTATTTACAACTGCATCTTCTTGTAACAGTCACTATTTACAACACCGGCTAGCATGAAATAATGACATAATTTACAGCCCGAGGCGACAGTACCAGGAAGTTATGCAACATCCGAGCCCTGACATGACAGCCAGCTGTCAGGAGCATCAACGGTGTAGGTTGACAGATGGTTAAACTCAACCCTGGCTTGTCTGACAATGTAGAAGTACATGTTTAGTAAGGAGTTTTTGTGAGACAATATATTATTATATATGTCCCTGTGAGACACAATATCACCATATGTGTCTTTGTGAGACAAAATATCACCATACGTGTCTCTGTGAGACAAAATACCACCATATGTCCCTCTGTAGGGCAAAATATCACCATATGTCTCTCTGTGAGACAAAATATTACCATAATTCTCTGCAACACAAAACAAACCACATGCCAAACCTTCTTAGTCGCCTCTAACGACATGCATGGTAATTGACAGTGTTATTGTTCTGTGTTTTCCCGGTAACACATGGGTAATTGACTGAACTTACACTTTGTTATCTGTATGAGACTGAGTGATATGATATTGGTTCTAGACTCAACTTAAACTTTGTTAACTTAACATTTATTGAGCATCTGGTGAAACATCCATAGTTTTTATATACCAATCTTTACTTGGTAGGTGACTGTGAATCTACAACCATGGTCAGACTGCGAGAATAGCAAGTTAAAAGAGGTGTGGCCAAACAAGAACACTATACAGGAAGCCAAAGAAGATTAATAAACCAACACAGAACTGGTGTCGTTAGTCGCTACACGCTGCAGGATTTGCTGAGGAGGGGATCCGAGCACTTATGGACTGAATGGTTCAATATGCAATGATAATAATCTGCCGACTAACTAACTAACTGACTGACTGACTGACTGACTAACTAACTAACTAACTAACTCACTCACTCACTCATTCACTCACTTGGCAGGTGATGAGATCAGTATTACACCGGCCTCCTGTACTTCCTTAGACATTTTCTATTACTCACTGTAGTCTGGGTCGACCTGGGGGGGACAATGTCAATGTTAACACTCAAGCCCAATGAGGATTCGAACCGGTAACCACCGGGCGGTTAGGCAAGCGTCTAGCCAGTACTCTACCCTGGCTCCAACTAATTAACCTACTTACCTTCAATGTACCCGCTGTCGTTCTCCAGTCAGTGTGACAGGCAACCAACTTACCTTCAATGTACCCTCTGTCATTTCCCAGTCAGTGTGACAGACAACCAACTTACCTTCAATGTACCCACCTGTCGTTCGCCAGTCAGTGTGACAGACAACCAACTTACCTTCAATGTACCCTCTGTCATTTCCCAGTCAGCGTGACAGGCAACCAACTTACCTTCAATGTACCCTCTGTCATTTCCCAGTCAGAGTGACAGGCAACCAACTTACCTTTAATGTACCCTCTGTCATTTCCCAGTCAGCGTGACAGGCAACCAACTTACCTTCAATGTACCCTCTGTCATTTCCCAGTCAGAGTGACAGGCAACCAACTTACCTTTAATGTACCCTCTGTCATTTCCCAGTCAGTGTGACAGGCAACCAACTTACCTTCAATGTACCCCCTGTCATTTCCCAGTCAGTGTGACAGACAACCAACTTACCTTCAATGTACCCACCTGTCGTTCGCCAGTCAGTGTGACAGACAACCAACTTACCTTCAATGTACCCTCTGTCATTTCCCAGTCAGCGTGACAGGCAACCAACTTACCTTCAATGTACCCTCTGTCATTTCCCAGTCAGAGTGACAGGCAACCAACTTACCTTTAATGTACCCTCTGTCATTTCCCAGTCAGCGTGACAGGCAACCAACTTACCTTCAATGTACCCTCTGTCATTTCCCAGTCAGAGTGACAGGCAACCAACTTACCTTTAATGTACCCTCTGTCATTTCCCAGTCAGTGTGACAGGCAACCAACTTACCTTCAATGTACCCCCTGTCCACTTGTCGTTCGCCAGTCAGTGACACCAGGCACCCAACGTTGTTGTTAACCAAAAATTGCAAGTTCTCCACCTTGTCAGGAAACTTGCAGGCGGCCAGTACATCTGGCTCCAGCCACGAGAAGTTTCCGGGTTCCTGGGCTGGTCGTGTTGACACCTGGCTTTCAGACATCATCTTTCTAACCTGAGATTAAACGAAACAAATAAACAACTGGTGATGTTGCTAACCTAATCGATGCACAATATTTTATGTCGATTCAACGATTAACATGTCATGCGAGGGTAAGTTAATAAGTAAGTCACAAATGGCTGTAGAAAAATAACTAAAGATGATAACAACTTGAAACCAGTTTATTTTTATACATACATTGTCCCTTTATTTCTCAACATAATTTCCACCAACATTCATGCTCTTATCCCATCGTTTTATCAGTCCTCCCAAACTGGCTGCATAGAACTGCGTGCTTTGTTTTCTAAACCATGTTTTCACTTTACATTAAACTTCGGCGTCATTCGCGAAATGTCTCCCGCCAAAGTGCGTTTCCTGTTTATACTGACAAATATTTGTCCCGTCCCATAAAGCGGTGCATAGCTGGGTTAGAAAAAAAGTTACGAGGGCGAGTCAATAAGTAAGTCACACAGTTCTGTGGGATGGGTGGTAAATGAAAACAGGGCACACAGGCCTATGCAGCCGGTTTGGAAGAGCTGATAAAACGATGGGAAAAGTGCATCAATCTTGGTGGAAATTATGTTGAGAAATAAAGGGACAATGTAATGCATAAAAATAAACTTGTTTCAAGTTGTTATCATCGTTAGTTATTTTTCTACAGCCATTTGTGGCTTACTTATTAACTTATCCTCGCAGATTCAGCGATTACCGTGTCATAGTTTCAACGATTACGTTGAAATATATTCAACTATTAACATGTCATAGATACAACGATTACCTTGTCATAAATGCAACGGTTAAGTTGTCATAGATTCAACGAATATGTTGTCATAGATTTAACGATTAACATGTCATAGATTCAACGATTACCAGTCATAGATTCAACGATTAACATGTCATATATTCAACGATTAAGTTGTCATAGGTTCAATTATTAAGATGTCATGGATTCAACAATTAACATGTCGTGGATTCAGCGATAACATAATGTTAAGCGATTATAGATTTAATGATTAAACTATAGAATTTTCAACATTTAAGCTGTCAGTTTCAATAATTAAACTCATAATTTCAACAATTAAGCTCTTATAGTTTCAACAATTAGGCTGTCATTGTTTCAACAATTAAACTGCTATAGTTTCAAGAATTAAGCTCTTCTAGTTTAAGCCATTAAGCTATCATATTTTTAAGTATTAAGCTCTCATAGTTTCGTTGATTAAGCTCTCATAGTTTCAATCATTAAGCTCTCATAGTTTCAATCACTCGGCTCTTATGGTTTATATTTATTTTTATGTAATTTTTTTAATCTTTTGCACTCGCTCGCTTTGAACTCAACCGTAGTCCATACACACTACTTCTAGTAACGCTGGACTGAATTTTGCGTGTGAATTATTTTTTTTTATGTTGCATATCTCTCACAGGACGTTGCAGTCAACACCAGCATTTTTCAGCTGCTGTTCATGTACTAAGCAAGTTTTACATTCAGTAGTTTGCCATTGTTTTCTGAACGACCGGCTCACATACCCCAGTAAATTACCAGCACGGCGCGATCCGCTGTCGAATCTCGCGTAGCTGTTTTTCCCGCGTAGATATACAGGATTACGAACAATGTCGTTAACTCCTTAGCCAGAAAATTAGCTTTACCTATTAACAATGTCCCTCGCCATCAGGCGAACCCACTCCGACTTCATAGGTACTTGTAATTTACGTCCCCAAGTCAAGGACTATTGGTTAACATTTTGTCAAACTGTCCTGTGTAGGGGTTGAACCCCTTACCTCGGCACCAGCACACCGGATGTTTAAGGAACACGCGTTCTTATCTATTCGGCTTGGGTTCTATCATTAAGCTCTCATAGTTTCAACTATTAAGCACTAATAGTTTCAACGAATAAGCTCTCATGGTTTCAACAATGAGGCTCTCACAGTTTCAACGATTAAGCTCTCATAGTTTCAAAGATAATGCTCTCATAGTTTCAACGCTTAAGCTTACATGGTTTCAACGATTAAGCTCTCATAGTTTTAACAATTAAGCTCTCGTAGCTTCAACGATTAAGCTCTCACAGTTTCAACAATTAAACTCTCATAGTTTCAACGATTAAGCGCTCATAGTTTCAACGATTAAGCTGTCACAGATTCAACAATTAAACTCTAAATAGTTTTAACAATTAGTTTAGTTTAGTCGATGGATCACCATCACGGCCCATGGGTGTAACCCATAAGTGCTCCGTTCTCCTCCTAACTCAAAACTGAGTCTGGAGAAACTCAGCTCAGTGCATGAACTCCTTAGCACCTGCGAGGATCCTGAAATACTTTGGGTAGATTTTTAACTCGAAATTTTGCCCGGGCAGCGCCGTTAGGCTACTCTTTTTCGATTTCCAACTGCCAAGGGATATTTTACGTGCGCAACAATACACACGGGCGTCCGATCTCACTACCCAGAGACCAGGGGAAATTTTATTACTAGAAGTCCACGTGAAAAAAAAATCCCGGTCCTCACCTGGGCCTGAACCCGGGACCTCCAGCACTCGAGGCGGACACCATACCTCGAGACCACGCAGCCCCCCTCTTTCAACGAAACAGTTATAGTTTCAACAATTAAGCTCTCATAGTTTCAAGGATTAACTTCTCATAGTTTCAAGAATTGAGCTGTTATAGTTTCAACGATCAAGCTCTCATAGTTTCGACAGTTAAGATGCCACAGTTTCGACAAATAAACTCTCACAGTTTCAACAATTAAGCTCTCATAGTGTCATTGATTAAGCTCTTATAGTTTCAACAATTAAGCTGCCACAGTTTCAACAATTAAGCTCTCATATTTTCAACGATCTCTGATAGTTTCAACAATTAAGCTGTCACAGTTTCAACAATTAAGCTCTCATATTTTCAACGATCTCTGATAGTTTCAACAATTAAGCTGTCGCAGATCACAGTTTAAGGAGCTGGACAACAAATAACATGAAATTAATTTTAAAAATACATGACAGAGAGGACATTAATATCATGATCGCCCATGCCAGCTCCAGGTGAAGCGCCCGAGGAAGAGAACGCTCCCAGGACCACGGAACAGCGAGCGGCGGAGTGCAATAACTGTTCCAGGTGTATATTTGGTATAAATACAAACTGAATTAGGCAGGTCCTCATAAGGACCAACTCAATGCAATAAAGAAAATGTCAATCACCGCGAGCCTCATAGGACCCAACCGAACCCGACAAACACAAAGGGAAAATATAACGAGTCCTGTTTAGGACTAACTCGAAAGAGAGCAAAAATAGAAAAAAGATCAAATCTCACACAATGAAACGGATCTCAGTTGTAACAATGCTGAAGAAGCAGATTGAACGAGGCCGAATTTTTATTTTTTTGCTTTTCAAAACAATGTTTTCCCGTGACGAATTTGAATAACGAAGACACAAACAATAGATTGCACGATTTATTGCCTGGCATATTTCGCTGCATCTCGTCAGGTACATACTGCAGAAATCACACAACTTACGTGAATTAATTAGATAAATCCTTCAAACTGAAATATACACATGTTCGCACAGTAATGTCGATTGTCTACCACGGTAATTTTAAACTGACTAACATGTCTTTCTGCTTGCACAAGGACGGCTTACGAAGGTTGATTATTATACTATAGCTTCAGCAAACTTTAACAATCGACTACTTTGTGTGTTGAACAACACACGGAAGGCACTGTCTCTTTCAACCACGTGACCGCTGTCGAGCACATGTGACCGATGAAGCAGGACTGTTCCAGTGTGTCGGCCTCCCTAGGCTACCATCTTCTGTGTGTAGTATCTTGTCCACCCAATTCGGAATGTGTTCCGAAACCCTGCAATGTAACTGTCGCTCAGTTCTACCTATGTAGATGGCCTCGCATCTGCATGTAAATTGGTAAATACAATTTGATTTGGCGTACAAAGCTACAGGTTCTTTTACTGCTAGGATGGGGATCGGTTTGGTTCTGTACCTGATGACTGGAGTTGCAGCACAGAATGTTCGCTCGACTGCTGTGATGAGCCAGAGATGAGATTTTTTTGCTTTTGTTTTTCGTAAATACTGAACTGAATTGAATCGAAGCCATGGCCCTCTTTGGACAACAATCACCTTCAAATTATTATCCTATCTGTGGCTGACTCGGTCACATGATTATTAATCTGAACCAGGCGATGGACCCTAATATAACTTCTCTACTGAGGTTTAACCTGGTAGGGGTAATGGCAGAATCGGGGGGGGGGGGGGGGAATGGTCAAGTTTTTTATGTCGCTGTTCGTCATATGCCGTAAGGTATGTAGAAAGCTGTGACATTATGCCACCGGTTATAGACATCTACATAAAATCTAAAAAGCAAATCGGTGCTCATAAATAATGACTTGCGAAACAGAATGGAAGACATGAAATTCTGCAGATGATGAAATAAAGGAGAGAGGAAGTGGAAGACAAAGAAGAATATAATAGAGTACATAAAGAAATAGTAAATAAATGGGAAAAGGCTATATGAACTAGGCTTTACCCAAAATGTACAGAGAAAAACTAGAACATGCTGTGACAATTGGCAAGATTTGTGAAAAAGAGAAACTGCCGAGGAGAGCGACAGAGGAGGAGAGCGACAGAGGAGGAGAGCGACAGAGGAGGAGAGTGATAGAGGAGGAGAGCGACAGATGAGGAGAGCGACAGAGGAGGAGAGCGACAGATGAGGAGGAGAGTGATATAGGAGGAGAGCGACAGAGGAAAAGAGCGAAAGAGAAGGATAGTGACAGTGGAGGAGAACGATAGTAGATTATTGACAGACGTGTGTCATGGCGTGGAAGGGCGACAGAACATCAACTGATTCATGTTGTTGGGCATTGCAAGATGTGCAGAAGTATGATTGCCCATGCCAGACGGTAAAGCACTTGATGATAATAATCACACGGTGGACATGAACTACACACACACACACACACACACACACACAAAGACACACACACACAATACTCACACACAAACAAAGACACACACACAATACACACACACAGATATATTCACACACACACACACACACACACACACACATTATATATGTACACATAAACACGCACACTGTTTCCACCTCCCTTATCAAAGCCAGCAGCACACGTGAGTCAAAGTTCATGAGGTCATAAAACGTGAGATCAAAGCTACCGCCGCGGTACGACGCCACATAATGAGTTTAAAGCTGTCCCGCAGTGCCCGATTATACCTAGTGAAGACCGGACTAAAGTGAGTGCAGGATTAGACCAAAGTGACCGGAGAGTATGGACTAAAGAGACTGGAGAGTATGGACTAAAGTGACTGCAGAGGATGGACTAAAATGACTGGAGAGTACGAACTAAAGTGATTGGAAAGTACGGACTAAAGTGATTGGAAAGTACGGACTAAAGTGATTGGAAAGTACGGACTAAAGTGATTGGAAAGTACGGACTAAAGTGATTGGAAAGTACGGACTAAAGTGATTGGAAAGTACGGACTAAAGTGATTGGAAAGTACGGACTAAAGTGTTTAGAAAGTCCGGACTAAAGTGATTGGAAAGTACGGACTAAAGTGATTGGAAAGTACGGACTAAAGTGATTGAAAAGTACGGACTAAAGTGATTGAAAAGTACGGACTAAAGTGATTGGAAAGTGCGGACTAAAGTGATTGGAAAGTCCGGACTAAAGTGATTGGAAAGTCCGGACTAAAGTGATTGGAAAGTACGGACTAAAGTGATTGGAAAGTACGGACTAAAGTGATTGGAAAGTACGGACTAAAGTGATTGGAAAGTACGGACTAAAGTGATTGGAAAGTACGGACTAATGTGATGAAAAGTACGGACTAAAGTGATGGAAAGTACGGACTAAAGTGATTGGAAAGTACGGACTAAAGTGATTGGAAAGTACGGACTAAAGTGTTTAGAAAGTCCGGACTAAAGTGATTGGAAAGTACGGACTAAAGTGATTGGAAAGTACGGACTAAAGTGATTGAAAAGTACGGACTAAAGTGATTGAAAAGTACGGACTAAAGTTATTGGAAAGTGCGGACTAAAGTGATTGGAAAGTCCGGACTAAAGTGATTGGAAAGTCCGGACTAAAGTGATTGGAAAGTCCGGACTAAAGTGATTGGAAAGTACGGACTAAAGTGATTGGAAAGTACGGACTAAAGTGATTGGAAAGTACGGACTAAAGTGATTGGAAAGTACGGACTAAAGTGATTGGAAAGTACGGACTAAAGTGATTGGAAAGTACGGACTAAAGTGATTGGAAAGTACGGACTAAAGTGATTGGAAAGTACGGACTAAAGTGATTGGAAAGTACGGACTAATGTGATGAAAAGTACGGACTAAAGTGATGGAAAGTACGGACTAAGGTGATGAAAAGTACGGACTAAAGTGAGTAAAACCCCCGCACTAAGGCAGATATGGCGACGGCCCTTTGGAATCGTGTGTATAGTGCGGAAGAACAGATGTGGCATCATGGCAAGAACATATATAGCATCATAGCTATAATAAATATAGCCTTATGGCAAGAACAGATATAACATCATGGCAAGAACATATATAGCATCATAGCTATAATAAATGTAGCCTTATGGCAAGAATAGATATAACATCATGGTAAGAACAGATAGAGTATCATGGCAAGAACAGCTATAGCATCATATCAAGATCAGATGTAGCATCATAGCAAGAACAGTTATAGCATCATAGCAAGAACAGCTATAGCATCATAGCAAGAACAAGTGTAGCATTATAGCAAGAACATATATAGATAGCACCATAGCAAGAACATTTACAGCATTACAGCAAGAACAAATATAGCATCATGGCAAGAGCAGATGTAGCATAATAGCAAGAACAGATATAGCAGCATGGCAGAAACAGATACAGCATCATGGCAAAAACAGATGTATCATCATTGCAAGAAAAGATATAGCATCATAGCAAGAACAAATATAGTATCATAGCAAGAACAGATATAGCACCATGACAAGAGTAAATATAGCATTATAGCAAGAACATATATATAATCACAGTAAGAACAGATACAGTATCGTAGCAAGAACAGATTTAGCACCATAACAAGAATAAGTATAGCATTATAGCAAGAACAGATATAGCATCACAGTAAGAACAGATATAACATCATGGTAATCAATCAAATCAATCATGTGCCATGCCGGAAAGCGTGGGCGGTCATGATTCGCCATTTCACTCGATCACCAGAGTCGTGGATCAGCTCAGTGTTCCTGTCTCGTCCATGCCATGTGACCAAGCCATCCAGGTATTTTCCTCTCGGTCTTCCTCTTGGTCTTCGATCTTGCCAGCTGTCACTAAGTTCTCCAGTCAATTTCTTCTCATAACATGTCCAAAAATTTTTGACTGTCTACGTCTAATTTCTCTAATCAATCTACGATTTTCATTTGTCTCTTGTAGTACTTGGTCATTGGTTTTTCTACCTGTCCATGGTATTCTTTGCATTTTCCTCAGAAACCACATTTCTGCAGCCTTCAGATGTTTTTCAGCTTGACTGCACATTGTCCAAGTTTCACATCCATACAAAAGAACAGGCTCTATGTATCCCCTCAACACTCTTTTTCTCGTTTCAATTGACATCATTTTATTGGTCAGAATGTTTTTCATCTTGCTAAAGGCTACTTTCATGGTAAGAAGAGGTATATAATCATAGCAAGAACAGATATAGCATCATGGCAAGAACAGGTATAGCATCATAGCAAGAACATATACAGCATTATAGCAAAAACAGATATAGCATTATGGCAAGAACAGAAATAACATTATAGCAAACCCACATATAGCATCATAGTCAGAAAAGATATAGCATCACAGTAAGAACAAATATAGTATCATGGCAAGAAGTGATAACATCATGGTAACAAGAGATATACATATAATCATGGCAAGAACAGATATAGCATAATGGTAAGAACAGATGTAGCATCATGGTAAGAACAGATATAGTATCTTGGTAAGAACAGATGTAGCATTATAGCAAGAATAGCTATAGCATTATAGCAAGAAAAGCTATAGCATTATAGCAAAAACAGCTATATCATCATAGCAAGAATAGCTATCGCACCATAGCAAGAACAGATGTAGAATTATAGGAAGAATAGAAGTGACATCATAGCAAGAACAGATTTGGCATCATAGCAAGAGTAAATATAGTATCATGGCAGGAAGTAATAGCATCATGGCAAGAACAGATGCAGCATCATGGCAAGAACAGATATAACATCATAGCAAGAAGAGATAAAGCATCATGACAAGAAAAGAAAAGGCATCATACAAGAACAAATTTGGTATCATAGCAAGGATATATAAAGTATCATAGCAAGAACAGATATAGCATCATATAAAGAACATATATAGCATTATGGCAACAACAGATATAACATCATGGCAAGAAAAGATATAGCATCATAGCAAGAACAAATATAGTATCATAGCAAGAACAGATATAGCATCATGACAAAATAAAATATAGCATTATAGCAAGAACAGATATAGCATCATGACAAGAGTAATTATAGCATTATAGCAAGAACAGATATATAATCACAGTAAGAACAGTTATAACATCGTGGTAAGAAGAGGTATATAATCATAGCAAGAACAGATATAGCATCATGGCAGGAAGAGATATAGCATCATGGCAAGAACAGATATAGCACCATGGCAAGAACAGGTATAGCATCATAGCAAGAACATATACAGCATTATAGCAAAAACAGATATAGCATTATGGCAAGATCATGGTAAGAAGAGATATGTATAATCATGGCAAGAACAGATATAGCATAATGGCAGGAACACATATAGCATCATGGCAAGAACAGATGTAGCATCATGGCAAGAACAGATATAAGATCATAGCAAGAGTAGATATAGTATCATGGCAAGAAGTAATAGCATCATGGCAAGAACAGATGCAGCATCATGGCAAGAACAGATATAACATCATAGCAAGAACAGATAAAGCATCATGACAAGAAAAGAAAAGGCATCATACAAGAACAAATTTGGTATCATAGCAAGGATATATAAAGTATCATAGCAAGAACAGATATAGCATTATATAAAGAACATATATAGCATTATGGCAACAACAGATATAACATCATGGCAAGAAAAGAAATGACATCATAGCAAGAACAGACATAACATCATAGCCAGAACAGATATGGCACCATAGAAAGAACAGATATGGCATCATAGCCTGGAGAGAATGAAGCGGCATCGAATGACCAGAGGAAGTTGCCGACATTCAGGACTCCGAGGAGAGGCTATACGGACACATAATCAGACTGCTAATGGTGCCATTAATATGGGGACTCTATGCTGACTGTTGAAGATAAAGACGAAATACGTATGCTCGCTTTATTATCCGAGTGCTATCTCATCTCAGTCGGCCTCTCTGGCCTAGGAGTTAACGTCTTTCTCCGTAATCCCGTATATCCATGCGAGGAACGTAACCTGTGCGAGAATTGGTAGTGGTTCTCGCCACGTTGGTAACCTATGGGGTATGTGAGCCGGTCGCTCAGAAAGCAATGGCAAACTACTGAGCGTAATCTTGCCAAGAAATCAACAATCAGCTTAAAGATACTGATGTTGACAGCGATGTCCTGTAAGGGATATGCAGGGGAAAAAATATCTTATCTCATCTTGTTCCTCTTGTACCTTGCGGTGTCGAGGTGAAGTATAAACAGCGGGAGAGTGCCCGCTTATGGGTTTCATGTGATTCGAGTGCTATGCTGTAGATTAATATCTTTTTAATCCATGAGAAACGAACCCATGCCTACCGGATCGGCAGGCAAGTGGACTAGCCACTGCGCCATCGGCACTATTATCTAATTAAGTAGTTAACAATAATCACTTTACTGTAATACACTTACCACCAGCGGCTGTTGTATGGCTGTTATCTAGGTTGTGACGCGACACGAGGTACTATTAGTGCGACGGGGCTGGTTGATCTCGCCTGTATGACGTTGAGACAAGAGAAGCTGCTGTTTTTATGCGGCCCTAACAAAATGTCCTGGGATGTGAAACACACCTGCATGACTACGGACATGCACCAGATGCTGTCTGATCCCGCCTAATTCTGATAACCATCGTCCGTCTGTCAGGTCAAAAGTAGCACACAGCTCACGTGATCGTTCAGATGTGTTGCCCATTAAGGTCAGGCCTCGTGCAGTCAGCTGGAACGAGCAGTTTGTTTCTGTAGATGTTAGCGGCCGTGGTTAGGTGTGTGCGTGTGTGGTATATGACCTAATTACCATAGTTTTTGGAGACTGCTTCTGCTATCTGTTATTATTAATATGATATTTCAAGCATTATAGTGAAGAAGAACAGCAAAGAAAAAGAAGTGTGTTTGTATCTTTATAAGCATTGCAATTATCGCTATTAGCATTGTTGCTATTATTATTACACATTGTTCGTTCTGAACATATCACACACCACTTTAATAATAATATCGCTAGCAATTTGGCACAAAGATGCTGCCACGGCGGTTTCATGCCACATTATTCAACTTCTTCTTCCGAGCCATTGAGGTTCTTTGCTGCAGATACAATCCGTCTCCATTCGTCTCTCTGTTTGACCTTCTCTTGCCAGTCGCAGATTCCAAGTGCTTGTAGGTCTGTATATATATTATCTCTCCACCGTCTTCTTGGTCTACCTCGGGGTCTACGGTCATTTATTTCCTGAGTGTAAGCGAGTTTTGTTTCTCTAATATCTTCCATTCTTTCTATATGCCCCAGCCATTATCCAACTAACAAGAAAAATTGATCCAGGCGTGTGAAACACTTCACGGCTTTATAAACGGATATTTTGTTGGTTGGTTGGTTCATTGTTTGGTTGATTGGTCTGCTGGTTGGTTGTTTGGTTGATTGTTTGGTGGTTTGGTTGATTGTTTGGTTGATTGTTTGGTTTTTTGGTTGACTGGTTGATTGTTTGGGCTGATTATTTGGTTGATTGGTTTGTTGGTTGGTTTCTTTGTTGGTTGTTTGGTTGATTGTTTTCTTCGTTGTTTGGTTGGTTGTTTGGTTGCTTGTTTGGTTGCTTGTTTGGTTGGTTGTTTGCTTGATTGTTTTGTTCGTTGTTTGGTTGGTTGTTTGGTTGATTTTTTGGTTGATTGTTCGGTTGATGTTTGGTTCATAGTTTGGTTGATTGTTTGGTTGGTGAGTTGATTGTTTGGTTGGTGAGTTGATTGTTTGTTTAGTGAGTTGATTGGTAGGTTGGTGAGTTTATTGTTTGTTTAGTGAGTTCATTGTTTGGTTGAATGTTTGGTTGGTGAGTTGATTATTTGGTTGATTGTTTGGTTAATTGTTTCGTTGAATGTTTGCTTGATTGTTTGGTTAATTGTTTGGTTGATTGTTTGGTTGATTGTTTGGTCGATTGCTTGGTTGATTGTTGGGTTGATTGTTTGGTTGATTTTTGGTTGATTGTTTGGTCGATTGCTTGGTTGATTGTAGGGTTGATTGTTTGGTTGATTGTTTGGTTGATTGTTTGGTTGATTGTTTGGTTGATTGTTTGGTTGATTGTTTGGTTGATTGTTTGGTTGATTGTTTGGTTAGTTGGATTGTTCTTAGGATGGTGAGTTGATAGTATGGTTGATTGTTTGTTTGATAGTTTGGTTGATTGTTCGGGTTGTGGGTATATTTTTTTTTATTTAGGTTGGTTAATAGTTTGTTGGTTGGTTGATTGTTTGGTTGGTTTGTCTCCTGGTTGGTTTGCTGGTTTGTTGGTTGGTTGGTTGATTGGTTGGTTTGTCTTCTGGTTGTTATGTTGGTTTGTTGGTTGCTTGGTTGGTTGGTTGGTTTGTCTTCTGGTTGTTATGTTGGTTTGTTTGTTGGTTGGTTGATTGGTTTATTGGTTGGTTTGTCTCCTGGTTGTTATGTTGGTTTGTTGGTTGCTTGGTTGGCTGGTTTGTCTTCTGGCTGGTTTGTTGGTTTGTTGGTTGCTTGGTTGGTTGATTATTTGGTTGGTTGGTTGATTCTTTGGTTGATTGGTCTGCTGATTGATTTTTGATTTGTTGGTTGATTGGTTTGTTGGTTGATTATTTGGTTGGTTGGTTAATTGTTTGGTTAATTTGTCTGCTGGTTGGTTGGTTAGTTGGTTGGTGCACTGTTAGGTTGGTAGATTGTTAGGTAGGTTGGTAGAGTGTTTAGTTGATAGGTCTACTGGTTGGTTGATTGATTGGTCGGTTGGTTAGTTGGTTGGTAGATTAATATGTTGGTTGTTTGATAGATTGTTAGGTTGGTTGGTTGTTTTGTAGATTGTTAGGTTGGTTGTTTGGTTGATTGTTAGGTTGGTTGGTTGTTTGGTAGGTTGTTAGATTGGTTGGATGTTGGTAGACTGTTAGGTTGGTTTGCAGATTGTTAGGTTATTTGGTAGATAGTTAGGTTGGTTACTTGTTTGGTAGATTGTTAGTTTTGTTGATAGATTGTTAGGTTGGTTGGTAGATTGTTAGGTTGGTTGGTAGATTGTGAGGTTAGTAGATTGTTATGTTTGTTGGTAGATTGTCACGTTGGTTGGTAGATTGTTAGATTATTTGGTAGATTGTTAGGTTGGTTGGTTGTTTGGTAGAGTGTTAGGTTTGTTGGTAAATTGTTAGGTTGGTTGATAGATTGTTAGGCTGGTTGATTGTTTGGTAGATTGTTAGGTTGCTTGGTTGATTGTTAGCTTGGTTGGTTGTTTGGTAGACTGTTATGTTGGTTGGTAGATTCTTAGGTTATTTGGTACATTGTTAGGTTGGTTGGCTGTTTGGTAGATTGTTAGTTTGGTTGGTAAATTGTTAGGTTAGTTGGTAGATTATTAGGTTTGTTGGTAGATTGTTAGGCTGGTTGGTAGATTGTTAGGTTGGTTGGTAGACTGAGAGGTTGGTAGATTGTTAGGTTGGTTAGTAGATTGTAAGGTTTGTAGATTGTTATGTTGGTTGGTAGATTGTTAGGTTGGTTGGTAGATGGTGAGGTTAGTAGATTGTTAGGTTGGTTGGTAGATTGTACGGTTGGTAGTTGGTATATTGTTAAGTTGGTTGGAAGTTTGTGAGGTTGGTAGATTGTGAGGATGGTAGATTGTGAGGTTGGTAGATTGTGAGGTTGGTAAATTGTGAGGCTGGTAGATTGTGAGGTTGGTTGGTAGATTATTAGGTTGGTATATTGTTAGATTTGTGGGTAGACTGTTAGTTTGTATATTCTTACGTTTTTTGGTAGATTGTTTAGCTGATTGGTCTGCTGGTTGGTTGATTGATTGGTCGGTTGGTTAGTTCGTTGGTATATTATTAGGTTGGTTGTTTGGTAGATTATTAGGTTGGTAGGTTGGTAGATTATTATGTTGGTTAGTAGATTATTAGATTGGTTGGTTGGTAGATTGTTAGGTTGGTATATTCTAAGGTTAGTTGGTAGATTGTTAGGTTGGTAGGTAGATAGTTTGGTTGATTGGTCTGCTAGTTGGTTGACTGACTGGTCGGTTGGTTATTGGTTGGTAAATTATTAGGTTGGTTGGTTGGTAGATTGTTAGGTTTGTTGATGTGGTAGATTGTTAGGTTGATTGGTTGGTTGGTTTACTAGTTGACATTATGCTTTTGTTTTGTATTGCTGGTGAAGACTTTCTAATCGCAACGTCCACTCCCTCACATGTGACTGTGTTCTTATGTGTTCTTATCAAGCTGACTTTTCCACTGTCCGTTTGTTGTTGACTAAAACATTCGATGATACATGTCCTTTGCCGTACCCGATCAACCCTCAGGTTAATTTTCTAGATAATGTTACGTTCCGTAGCTTGCCATTGCTTTCTGAACGAGATATCAACGGTTAAGTTTAACTAATGGGTGTGTGAAGTGACCAACTGTCCTGTCGTCAGCGCGTAGAATGTTTTAATGTGAGTGCTATAGACCTCTCGGCCACGCTGACATCTGATTTATTTATGGCACCATTTCCTAGAGTCTAGGTGGTCGTGGCTCAAAGTACACCTACTCTTCCAACGTGTCTCGTCGTGCGAAGGCGGAAGTTCGAATGTCTGTAAACTATAGCTTTCATAGTATAGTTAGTCAACATATGATCCTCATTGCACATGGAACTAATGGGCTATAAGTGCTATGATCCTCTCCTTGGTATCTCTCTCAGCGTCACAACACCACTTCTGTGTTGGTTGACCTTCCTTCTATGGCAGGGTTTCCCAACCTTTTTTGTGCCATGCTCCACCTAAGCCTTTATAAAATTCTTATGCCCCCCCCCCCCCCCCAACATATACATTATTTTTAATATTCAAAAATTGAAATGTTCACTAAAGAAACTTGAATGATAGGTTTTAGGAAGAAATCACTAGGAAATTATTGAGCAAACACAGTAAGTAAATTTTCAAAACATATAATGGAGAACTGAAATTCAAGTACAAAATTATTTTAATGAAAGATTTTTCTATATTATTTTAATTATTAGCAATTATTTATTATTTAAATTTAGTGAGATCCTTGCGCTTGATGCTTGCTGCAAAGAGATTTTATGTCAGGTTCCAATTTAGTTAACTTCAGTCTCAAGTCTGCCCGTTTTGTTATATCCAGCCGATTTCTTCCATTTTCGAATTGCCCCCCTTATCAGTCGAATTGCCCCCCCCCCACCCCCCCCCCTGTGGGACATGGGCTTCACGTTGGGAAACACTGTTCTATGGCTTCCCGCATGGCGCTCTAGTCTGGATTGACCATGTTTGACTCGATGTTCTTGAAGTCTGATCAAAGTTACAGAATCACATTCATCCAGAATACATCTGTGCTCCCTGGCAAGAGTCTATACGTGACGGAACAAAATAAGGGAACAAACAATGTGCGCTGGTGGAGCTCATAAACGCTGAAAGGAAATCCATCTACTAGAAGGACACACTAAATGCCAAAGAACAAAGTTTATGGCAACAAAGCCCGACGGAAAATATGGGCAAGCAGAGCTCACAATCCCGGAAAGGCAATCTGTCAATGTGAGGTGAAATCCAGAAAAGAAACCCCAACCGTCGAAGTCGGAAAATGATGGCCCAAGTGTCACGAAACTAGAAAGCGGATATCTAAGACTACATTGGAAGCTATGCACCACGCACAGCAAACGGTGAACCCAGAAGAGGCGAAACATCCATCCCTTGAGTATTTTTCTAAGAACTCCAATGTTTAATCACTAATGTGTCTCTTTCATACCTATTGTTCTCTTTCGTGTCTATAAGTATCAATCAATACCCTTTTATTTATGTAATGTTAGAATTGAAGAGTATGTCACTACATGATCTGATCTGAACCGTACTTGTTTGTTACATTTGAGATAGCTGCTCACTAAACCGTGATTTCTGACATGATTTAAATCTTTGGCATAGTTCATTGGAGCATGATATTCTAAACTAGACGCATTACGTGTGTTAGTCATAGCTGTCTTTCCATTCGTGTACACACTTGTGTTATTCATAGCTGTCTTTCCATTCGTGTACACACTTGTGTTGGTCATAGCTGTCTTTCCATTCGTGTACACACTTGTGTTGGTCATAGCTGTCTTTCCATTCATTACACACTTGTGTTGGTCATAGCTGTCTTTCCATTCGTTACACACTTGTGTTGGTCATAGCTGTCTTTCCATTCGTTACACACTTGTGTTGGTCATAGCTGTCTTTCCATTCGTGTACACACTTGTGTTAGTCATAGCTGTCTTTCCATTCGTGTACACACTTGTGTTGGTCATAGCTGTCTTTCCATTCGTTACACACTTGTGTTGGTCATAGCTGTCTTTCCATTCGTTACACACTTGTGTTGGTCATAGCTGTCTTTCCATTCGTTACACACTTGTGTTGGTCATAGCTGTCTTTCCATTCGTTACACACTTGTGTTGGTCATAGCTGTCTTTTCATTCGTTACACACTTGTGTTAGTCATAGCTGTCTTTCCATTCGTGTACACACTTGTGTTGGTCATAGCTGTCTTTCCATTCGTTACACACTTGTGTTAGTCATAGCTGTCTTACCATTTGTGTACACACTTGTATTGGTCATAGCTATCTTTCCATTCGTTACACACTTGTGTTGGTCATAGCTGTCTTTCCATTCGTATACACACTTGTGTTAGTTATAGCTGCCTTTCCATTCGTGTACACACTTGTGTTAGTTATAGCTGTCTTTCCATTCGTGTACACACTTGTGTTAATCATAGCTGTCTTTCCATTCGTTACACACTTGTGTTGGTCATAGCTGTCTTTCCATTCGTGTACACACTTGTGTAGGTCATAGCTGTCTTTCCATTCGTGTACACACTTGTGTTAGTTATAGCTGTCTTTACCATTCGTGTACACACGTGTGCAGGACACGAGCGTGTGCAAGCAGTGGGTCTTCTGTCAGAAGTTCACTGAGTGCTGTCACGTGTCAACACAGACGAAGAATGAGCCAGAATCTCTATTGACCTACATTTAGACGTATGCTCAGGCAGAATAGCATGTTTCTTGCACGTGCAGTCTGTTATATTCGCAGTCGTACTGTTTGTACTGACTGCAGGATTTAGCCAGCGTACTGTTGTATTTGTCCTCCTGGCTGGTGAACAGTTGTTAGTGACAACTGGATAAAGAACTTGATAATCACATGCCATCAGCTGTGGAAACGTAAGGCCGAGAAATGAAATGTGCGAGTCTTTCTACAAAAGAGATTGAATGCAAACACAGGCCTTGTGTGGACAAACACAGTCAAGAGAAGCAAAGGACGACAGAGAAAGGTTTATATGGAAAGCTTACAACTTGGTATCAGGTATTGTGGTGTCTGTGGAAAATGCAAAGTATACTATGGACAGACAAAAAACCAAAGACAATGTCCTACAAGAAACACATTAAAATTTAGTTAGAGAAATTAGACGTAGACAGTCACACAGTTTTGGGCACTTTATGAGATGAAAAAAATTGGAGAACTTGGTGACAACAAGTGGAAGGTAGAGAAGTAAATACCTGGATATCTTGGCCACATGGTGTGGTCAAGACAAGACCACAAAGCTGATCCATAACTCTGGTGATCGTGTGAGATGGAGAAATATAAAGGCTCACGCTTATCGGCATGGCATATAATTATGATGATGATGATCAAGTATTATTATCACAGTCGACTTCGTTAAGATACCAGAGACAGTCAAATATGCAGAGTCATAGTCGTCAATGGTTACCCCCAGAGAAGGAACCTGCAGAAAGAGAGGGGTGCGGTTGTGGGTCAGTGACGTGATGTAGCATCTTGTTTGACATTCTGACATCTGGATGACATCTTCGTTTAAGAATGTCCCACAACTTGCTTCTAGAAGATAGAAACAAGCTGTGGGAAATCCTTAATAGATATGGAGTGAGTGCATATCTCACAAACTCATGTAGAAGCTTACATAACAACAGTGAATGCATTGTGAGAACAAATGGAGGACACTCAGAACCCTTCACCATAAGATCCGGAGTACGACAAGGTTGTGTTCTGTTCTCTTTCCCCCTCCCCCCTCCTACTCTTCTTCATAACCTATATAGACAACATATGTAAAGAAACCAGCCAAACATAGACCGCAAGAACACCGCATGACGACCATAACATAAAAGAAGGACACACTGCAAATTGCACTATCAAAGAACTCCTATTTGCGGACGATCAAGCATTAATAGCAAAATCAGAAGACCACATGAAAAGCCTAAACGAAGTGTGTAAGGAACATAACATGAAAATTAGCACCCGCAAAGCAGAGGTAATGACTATAACCAAAAGAAGAAAAAAAACAACAAAGATTCATCTAAAAGGACACCCCCTGAAACAAGTAAAGAGCTTCAATTGCTTAGGAAGTATAATATAATCAAATGGAAAATCAGAAGACATGATCGAAAATAGATGCAATAAGGCAAACCACCACATTGGATAAATGGCGCCAATACTAAAGAACAAACACGTAACTTAAAAAGTCGCTTAAAAGTCGACAGAGTCGACTTCATTGCACTGGGTTTATATCCAATATGGCTCAGTCTTTTTCCGTAGCGCGGAAAGTGTCGCACAAAGCACGAACTCCTTAGCTCCAGCGACGACCCCCAGGAGTCTATGAAAAAATGCACTCGTGAACCGAAGGATGCGGCCCGGAATCGAACCTACAACCTTCGAAGCCCGAGTCAAACGGCTTGACCACTTCGCCACGGAGACTACCTGCGTAACTAAAAGTAACTTAAGTTAGCTAAGAAAGCACTTTACAACACAATCTCCCTACCAACTCTATGCCACCAATGCCAAACCTGGACAATGACAGAAAAAGAGAAAATAAAAATAAAAACAGAAATGAGATTCCCGAGACGAATACTCAATGTATCAAGAAGAGAGAAAATCATAATGAAGAAATCAGGGCTACGGTGGGGGTTATAGCGGAGCTAGATTGTATTACAAGGCAGCGTAGTATACCACAACAAACAATATTGTACAGACCAAATGGAAGCACAAGAAGAGAATGACCATGTAAACGATGGATGGAGGGAATGTCTATGGTAATCGCGATACACGAAGCCCATAAACGAGCATTCTCCCGCTATTTAAGATTCACCTAGACACCGCAAGGTACAAGAGGAACAGGATGATATGAGATGAGATGGCCTCTTCACGGCGTATTCTTCTTCTACCCTATTATGTAGAGAAAAGTTAGTCCCCGCAGTCATGAATTGTTGACACGGACTTCGTCTTGAGGGGTCTGCATGGCTGAGCGTGTCACACGCTTAAGCTTTCCCTTCTGACGGCGGTGTGGTGGAGTGGTTCCACAGGCAGGTCAGCTGGAATTATCTGTTGACTTCTTCAGAAAACAATAGCAAACTGATGAACGCAACATTGTCGAGTAAGTCACAATTCCATAACACCATAATTTGGAACTAAATCATTTATCATATACCAGTATGATATCTCCATCATGTTCAAACGATTTCCATTTAGCTTTTATTTAAATACGAAAATCCTGCAAGGGGACCAAATCCGAGGAATAGAATGTGCGTAGAAGATTCTCAGCTTTGTAATTTTTGGCTGTTAACTGCACAGTCGAGCTTCGTGCGAGAGCGCAATGGTCTTGAAGTAAAGATGATTTTAAGAGCGTGCGATTCCTTCAATTCATCTCACATCTTAAACCTCAGATGTGCTTTTGGCGAGGAAGCGAATTCAACCCCAATACCGGACAGCTGAACTAAACTGTTGACTTCTCGTCCTTGACTTGGAGACGTAAACTACAAGTGCTTCAGAGGTCGAAATGGGTTCACCTGATTGCGACGTGCACTGGTAACAGGGAAAGTAATCCACACGCAAAAGTTAATCATGTGCCCTAGAAGTATTAGCAAGTGTATGGACTACGCTTGAGTTCAAAGCCATCATAGGCAACTGGCCTACTTCAGGATGTCAATGTAACGCTTCAGTTCTCTCTTTCTGACATTCAGTTCATTTGGATGACATCACTTCAACATTATAAGTTGTGAAAATGATACAATATTGGTTGCAGACTATAAACAGAACAGGATCGACAGCATTTAGTGGATGCGTTTATTGTGTAGACAGAGCAGCCAGCGTTAGAAACAAATTGTAACAAAACAGAAATCACGGTCTCCTTTCCAAGAAGACAGTGGGATTTACAGTAATGCGGCAGCTATCACGGTGGCCTCTCCAAGAAGACAGCGGGAGTTACAGTAATGCGGCAGCTATCACGGTGGCCTCTCCAAGAAGACAGCGGGAGTTACAGTAATGCGGCAGCTATCACGGTGGCCTCTCCAAGAAGACAGTGGGAGTTACAGTAGTGCGGCAGCTATCACGGTGGCCTCTCCAAGAAGACAGTGGGAGTTACAGTAGTGCGGCAGCTATAACGGTGGCCTCTCCAAGAAGACAGCGGGAGTTAACAGTATTGCGGCAGCTATCACGGTGGCCTCTCCAAGAAGACAGTGGGAGCTACAGTAGTGCGGCAGCTATCACGGTGGCCTCTCCAAGAAGACAGTGGGAGTTACAGTAGTGCGGCAGCTATCACGGTGGCCTCTCCAAGAAGACAGCGGGAGTTACAGTAGTGCGGCAGCTATCACGGTGGCCTCTCCAAGAAGACAGTGGGATGTACAGTTGTGCGGCAGCTATCACGGTGGCCTCTCCAGGAAGACAGTGGGAGTTACAGTAGTGTGGCAGCTATCACGGTGGCCTCTCCAAGAAGACATTGGGAGTTACAGTAGTGCGGCAGCTATCACGGTGGCCTCTCCAAGAAGACTGTGGAAGTTACAGTAGTACGGCAGCTATCACGGTGGCCTCTCCAAGAAGACAGTGGGAGTTACAGTAGTGCGGCAGCTATCACGGTGGCCTCTCCAAGAAGACAGTGGGAGTTACAGTAGTGCGGCAGCTATCACGGTGGCCTCTCCAAGAAGACAGTGGGAGTTACAGTTGTGCGGCAGCTTGCAGGCTTGCCTGACTACCCCTGATCTTGTGTTCGCATCCCTAGACGGCATTTTTTAAAGTTTAATTGTTTTTATTTTATTTTTATTATTATTAATCATCTGGGCTCGAAGATCCACCCGCCTTAAAATGGGCACGGCGAATGGGAAACATTCCGTTTACTGATAAGGATACATCTGTATGATTACATAAATCAGGCATATCACTGCTTCAGTTTGACGGGACGTTTCCCACTCTCTAGTTCGCCGCTTCAAATTGACATAATCACAACACATACCTTCCCTTCACTAATAATAATAATAATAACACCCTAGTATAACAGCCAGTTCGCTTTTGGTAGGCCAGTATATTCCACATAGCACTACTATTACTGAGTCGTATAGTATTGATTTTTCATTTTCCACATGCCTTTATAATGCATATCTTTTATATTGTTGCTGTTTTCAGTTAGCCTTGAATGATGTATGAATGGTATAATGTATGAAAGAGAGTGATAAAAGGGCAGAATATTAGACGGGCCTGCGTGCCCAATTCTTAACCCTTTCAAAATAAAGTTTTGTTGTTGTTGTTGTTGTTGTTAATCATGGCTTTATGGTGACGAAACATCTCGCATTCTCTAATTCACGGTTTTATAGTGCCGAAACACCTCCCATTTTCTAATTCACGGTTTCATAGTCACAAGATACCTCCCATTCCATAATTCAGAGGATCAAATTGACTAGATATCTCCCATTCTGTAATTCACGGCATTATAGTAACAATAATTTTCTTATTCTTTAATTCATGAAACTTAATTGACAAGTTTATTCTTTGTTCATTCCATGACGCGTTTATTCTTCGGGACGACGCTGTTTTAGTGTTTTCCTGTGGATGATGTGTTGTTATTTCGAATCCGTTTATTGGAAGTGTTCAAAAGAAGCCACGGAAGGCAGGTGGTGGATGAAATTATGAGGGCAGCCGACAGATAGTTGTTGGTTATGGTCTCAAGTTTCGCGACGGTAGGCAGAAGATCTCTTTCATGGGATAATGGCTTCCGTCACCCGGCCAGTATGGTCACTGCCAAGAAGGAACGCAACGGCAAACTACCTTCTTAAAAAGTGCCTAGTTCATTATGATTCGTTTAAAGACAGATCATCGCAAGACAAGAACAGAGACATTAAAATTAGCAACATGGTGTTGAGGTGCTACATAGAGTCTGTTCTTTTGTATGAATGTGAAACTTGGACAATGAGCAGTCAAGCTGAAAAACATTTGATGGCTGCAGAAATGTGGTTTCTGAGGAATATGCAAAGAGTACTATGGACAGACAGAAAAACCAATGACCAAGTACTACAGGAGACAAATGAAAATCGTAAACTGATTAGAAAAATTAGACGTAAACTGTCACAAATTTTGGACATGTTATGAGAAGAAATCGATTGGAGAACTTAGTGACAACTGGCAAGATCGAAGGGAACAGACCAAGAGGAAGACCGAGAAGTAAATACCTGGATGGCTTGGCCACATGGCATGGTCGAAACAGGAACACTGAGCTGATCCACGACTCTGGTGATCGAGTGAACTGGCGAGTCATGACCGCCCACGCTTTCCGGCATGGCACATGATTGATTGATTGAAATTGACAAGACATCTCCAACTCTCTAATTCACTGCCTTATATTACCAAGACTACTCTCATTCTCCATTTCACAGCTTCAAATTGATGGAACATCTCATTGTCTCTGAATTAAATTAACTAGACACCTCACATTCTCTAAGTGACTGTTTAATTTTGAAACAATATTCCTTATTCTCTCATTCTCAAAGTGTAATAGTGGCAAAGGATTCTTTCGTTGGTTCACAACATGACATTAAAGGAAACTCACCCATTCGTTAGTACAGCATACATAAATTCCAGTTTCCAATTCCTCACATAGTTTATCTATATCTATAAAAGAGACTGTATGTTTGTGGTTGGGGATGTATTTGCTGCGTTCACGAACGGTCCATCCGATTGAGATGAAATTTCTTCCTTTCATTCCTGTGCATTCCATTTCTTAGTGTAAAATCGGCTACTTACTTACTAAAATTTGATTTTGTAATTACATGACTTAACATAAGAAATATTATATAAAGGGACATAACTTTTGATATATCTTAGGTTAAGTCCCCTGGCTATAGATAGCTATATAAATAAATAGATACATAGATAGATAGATCTGACCCGATAGATAGAGAGGGTGGGATAGACGGAGTGAGAGACGGACGGGCAGGCAGACAGACAGACAGACAGACAGACAGACAAACAGACAAACAGACAGACAGACAGACAGACAGACAGACAGACAGACAGACAGACAATCGGGAACGGGAACTTATATGACTACTTATATGAATTAAATTAGATGCTCCCCACCAGGGACTGGGTAAAGCCGGGCCGGGTCAGACAGACAGACAGACAGACAGATAGACAGACAGACAGACAGACAGACAGACAGACAGACAGACAGACAGACAGACAGACAGACAGACAGACAGACAGACAGACAGACAGACAGACAGACAGACAGACAGACAGTCGGGAACGGGAACTTATATGACTACTTATATGAATTAAATTAGATGCTACCCACCAGGGACTGGGTGAAGCCGGGCCGGGTCAGACAGACAGATAGACAGACAGACAGACAGATAGTCGGGAACGGGAGCTTATATGACTACTATTATGAATTAAATGAGATGCTCCCCACCAGGAGCTGGGCGAAGCCTGGCCGGGTCAGACAGACAGATAGACAGACAGACAGATAGTCGGGAACGGGAGCTTATATGACTACTTATATGAATTAAATGAGATGCTCCCCACCAGGAGCTGGGCGAAGCCGGGCCGGGTCAGACAGACAGACAGACAAACAAGCAGACAGACAGATATAGACAGACAGACAGACAGACAGATATAGATAGATAGATAGATAGATAGATAGATAGATAGATAGATAGATAGATAGATAGATAGATAGATAGACAGACAGATAGATAGATAGATAGATAGATAGATAGATAGATAGATAGATAGATAGATAGATAGATAGATAGATAGATAGATAGATAGATAGACAGACAGATAGATAGATAGATAGATAGATAGATAGATAGATAGATAGATAGATAGATAGATAGATAGATAGATAGATAGATAGATAGATAGATAGATAGATAGATAGATAGATAGATAGATCCCCGCCAGGGCCTGGGCGAAGCCGGGCCGGGTCAGCTAGTATATACATAAATTCCAAAGTTTCCAATTCCTCACATACTATACACACACATAAATTCCAAATGGTCCAGTTCCTCACATAGTTTACAAACATATAAATTCCAACGATTACAATTCCTCTCATAGTTTACACACACATACATTTTAAGGTTTAAAATTCCTCACATAGTTTACACACTCATAAATTCAAAAATTTCCAATTCCTCATATAGTTTACACATTCATGAATTCCAAAGTTTCAAATTCCTCACACAGTTTACATATACCTTTTTTTTTTTACAGTTTATAGTTTCTCACATAGTTTACACACAATTACATTCCGAAGTTTCCAATTACTCACATAGTTTACACACTCATACATTTAAAAGTTTCCAATTCCTTACATAGTGTACACACAATTAAATTCCAAAGTTTCCACTTCTTCACATAGTTTACACAAACATAAATTCCAAAGTTCTCAATTCCTCACATAGTTTACAGACATATAAATCCAAAGTTTAAATGTTCTAACATAGTTTGCACATACATATTTCCAAAGTGTCTAGTTACTCACATAGTTTACACATACATAATTTCAAAATTTTCCAATTCCTAACATAGTTTGCACACACATAAATTCCAAAGTTTTCAATTCCTCACATAGTTTAATCAGAAATAAATTCTACAGTTTAAATTGTCGAACATAGTTTGCACATACATATTTTCTAAAGTTTCTAGTTCCTTACATAGATTACACATACACACATTCCAAAGTTTCTAGTTCCTCACATAGTTTACACAAACACACATTCCAAAGTTTCCAATTCCTCACATAGTTTACACACTAATAAATTCGAAAGTGTCCAATTCATCACATATTTTACATATATATAAATTCGAAAGTTTCCAATTCCTCACATAGTTTACACAGACATAAATTCAAATGTTTCGATTTCTTCATATAGTTTTTTTCTTTCTTTTGCGTATCCTTTTTACAGGACATCGCTGTCACCAACAGCATTTTACTGCTGTTATTGATTTTTTGGCAAGTGTACGTTCAGTAGTTTGCCATTGATTTCTAAACTACCGGCTCCCATAACAAATCGTTAAAACCGAGCGCAAAGCGGTCAGCTGCCAAATCGGTCATAGCTGTGTTCGAGCGCGGGTAAGCGGGCTTAAGAATCGCGTCCGTAAGCCATTTGCCACGGAGCCGGCTCTCATATAGTTTACACACACACATATATTCCAAAGTTCTCAATTCATCACATGGTTTAAACACACACATAAATTCCGAAGTTCTCAATTCCTCACATAGTTTACACACTTATACATTCAAATGCTTCCAATTCCTAACATAGTTTACACACACATAAATTCCATAAGTGTCCAATTCTTCACATAGTTTACACACTCATAAACTTCAAAAGTTTCCAATTTCTAAAATAATTTACACACACATAAATTACAAAGTGTCAAATTCCTCACATAGTAGTATAACTCTTCGATGGCTGTTGAACGAGGGGACTGAGCACGCATGGGAATGTCCTGAGTGCAGTGATGTCGGTTCTTAACTCAACTCAACATTCCTCACATAGTTTACACACACATAAATTCAAAAGTGGCCAATTCCTCACATGGTTTAAACACACACAAATTCCAAAATTTCCAATTCCTCTCATAGTTTACTCACATAAATTCCAAAGTTTTAAATCTCTCATGTAGTTAACACCCACATAAATTCCAAACGTTCTAATTACTCCCATTGTTTACACACGCATACATTTCAAAGTTTCCAATTCCTAACATATTTTACACACAATTAAATTCCAAAGTTTAAAATTCGTCAATAAGTTTACACACTAGTAAATTCAAAAGTTTCAAATTCCTCACATAGTTTACACATAAAAAATTTCCAAAGTTCTCATTTCCTCACATAGTTTACACATACATATTTTCCAAAGGTTCTAGTTCCTCACATAGTTTACACACAATTAAATTCCAAAGTTGACAATATGATTATTCAACGAGAACCAAGTCACTGTTGCCTTTGTTGGGTTGACCATTGCCCCAGCTTCATCACACCAAGTACTTATGCGATTGAGTTCGGTTTGTAGTTCCACAGCAACCTCCTCTCTATCCTTACCCTGACGATACACTAAAACATCATCGGCATATGACAATGTCCTGCCAGGTCCAGTGATCTGCTCACTGGTGATTCTCACTGTGTAGGCGTTGAACAGTACCGGAGATAATGGTGATCCCTGTGGTAGGCCAGGATATATTGTTGTTGGTTCCGAAGTCCAACTGCCACATCTAAAAACTACTTTCCGTTGGAAGAGGGCTGCAGCGATCCAGCTAAGGAGGAATGGACTTACGTTTAGTTCAAGAAGCTGAAACATTAAAAAATCCAGTGGTACTCTGTTGTATGCGTCCTCAAGATCAATCGCTGCAGCAACAGTTTCAGTGCCTGAGTGGAAACCTTCATAGACATCATGGGCAAAGACTGCTGCATTGGTCCAGGTTTCTCTTTTTGGACGGTACCCACCCAGGGTAGGTGGGAAAACACCTTGCCTCTCTAGTTGGCTTGATATTTTCCTGGCAATTACCTTCTCCAGCAGCTTGCCTACTGTATTCTGCATGGTTATAATTCGATATCCCTGAATTTTTGTGTGGTCTTTGTCAGGCTTCGGCAAGGGAATCAGATAGCTATGTAACCATTCCTCCTTGATGCTAGCACTCCCTATACTGTTGTTGTACATGTCTGCTAGTTTCTCTAGCTCATTGTCGGTACACCTATTTATGTCGCCGTATCTTATGCCATCAGGACCTGGAGCACTGTTTTTTGATCGTCGAAGCACAGCCTTGATTTCTTTCACTGTCACTGTGTCTTCATCCGAAGTGTTCTGGGCCTTGCATCTGTCTGAGGTGACCTCAGATTGTCAACAATCCAACACCAACTGTAATGCTGTGTTCAGAGACGGTGGAAAGAACGCAGGCAATGAATTACCTGGGGATACGGTTTGATCGAAGCCTTGCTTATAATGTGCACATAGACCAGGTGATTATAAAGGCCAAGCAGGGCTTGGCAGCGATGCGGGTGATGGCGGCAGCAAACTGTGAGCAGCGTCATCTATGTCTTCTGTACGAGGGGCTGGTCATGTCTGTTTTGGAGTATGCAATGGCAATCCTGACTCTCAGCCATAAGCAGATAGAAAGGATGGAAAGGATACAGAATGAAGCTATGCGCATTATTCTTGGATGTACAAGAGATACAGCATGCAGGGCGATGCGCTACCTTCTTGATTTTCCAACCATTGAAGAGAGAATGCAAGTTTGCAGGGCACGCGCCTACCTCAGAATTAACGCAAACACACAGCATCCACTGCATAGTGAAATTAGGAAGGTGAAGGGCAGCAGGTTAAAAAGAGGACGGTCGTGGATGGGTCAAGCCGAAGACATTCTTCAACAGGTGTGTTCACTTGAGGACTTAGAACCTGGCGAGGAGTGGGTGCAAGTGCCAACAGACTTCTGCACATCCTTTTCAGTTTGCATCCAACTAGATAGAAAATGCAGACAAGAAAATCCGGCTGCTGTGGAGGCTGAAGTACAAGCGTTGATTGTCGAGAATTCGCTAGACAGTGACGCGGTCATCTACACAGATGGGTCGGTCGTCCGACATGTGAGAAGCTCATGGGCCTTTACAGCTCGGGCCGGAGGGAGAATTGTGAAGGAGGACTCTGGTGCTTTCACTGAAACCACAAGTAGCCTGACCATGGAAGTCATGGCAGTAAGTAAAGCAATAACATGGCTCGAGACACAGACATTCACTTGGGCTTGTTTCCTTAGCGACTCAATGAACATGATCAAGAGGATAGAGGAGGGGTCGATCCGAAGAGAATGGTTGCTGCCTCTGGAGCGGTCTCGGCTGGCAAAGATTAGTTTCATCTTCGTGCCAGGTCATGCGGGAGTACAAGGAAATGAGCGGGCTGACAAGCTCGCAGGTGAGGCTACTGTGGAGGGCGGACGCGCCATGGATCAGGCTGACATTCTGAATGCTCTACGAGAAGTGAGACTTTTGCAAGAACCAAGTGATGACTGTGAATCTACAACAATGGCCAGACTGCGAGAGCAGCAAATTAAAAGAGGGGTGGCCAAACAGGAACACTACGCAGGAAGCCAAAGAAGATTGATAAACCAACACAGAACTGGCGTCGTTAGCCGCTACACGCTGCGGGATTTGCTGAGGAGGGGATCCGAGCACTTATGGACTGAATGGTCCGATGTGCAACGAGGATGATCTGTCGACTAACTAACTAACTAACTAAATTCCAAAGTTTCCATTTCCTCACATAGTTTATACACTCATAAATTCAAAAGATTCAAATTCCTAACATAGTTAACACACACATAACTTCCAAAGTCTTCAATTTCACACACAGTTTACACGCACATAAATTCCAAAGTTAAAATATCCTCACATAGTTCATTTACACACACATAAATTCAAAAGTTTCCAATTACTCTCATAGTCTCTCAAGGGGGCTGAGTGGTCTCGAGGTATGGTGTCCGCCTCGAGTGCTGGAGGTCCCGGGTTCAGGCCCAGGTTAGGACCGGGATTTATTTAAAAAATCCACGTGGACTTCCAGCAATAAAATTTCCCCTGGTCTCTGGGTAGTGAGATCGGATGCCCGTGTGTATTGTTGCGCACGTAAAAAATACCTTGGCAGTGGAAATCGAAAAAGAGTAGCCTAACGGCGCTGTCCGGGCAAAATTTCGAGTTAAAAATCTACCCAAAGTATTTCAGGATCCTCGCCGAGGCAACGGAGTTCGTGCAGTGAGCTGAGTTTCTCCAGACTCAGGTTTGAGTTAGGAGGAAAACGGAGCACTTATGGGTCAAACCCGTGTGCCGTGATGTTGATCCGACGACTAAACTAAACTAAACTAAACTCAGTTTACACATTCATAAATTCAAAAGTTTCCAATTCCTCACATAGTGTACTGTCTTTTAAACTGTCATTTACTGCCAATATATTACCTTGTGGTGTATGGCAGTGGGTCTTGAGCCTGAGAAATGAGGGCAGCCTGGCTAGTGCAGTCGCCGCGAACTGTGCAGGTTAGGGTTTTCTTTTTGCCCCCGACAGAAAAAATCTCCACACCTTACAGAGGATTCGAACCTGGGTCTCCCAAAGGAGAATCCGGCATTCTAGCCACTCGGCCAGCCGCTCCTCACATAGTGTACACACAATTAAATTTCAAAGTTTCCAATTTTCACATAGTGTACACACAATTAAATTCAAAAGTTTCCAATTCTTCACATAGTTACACACAATTAAATTCCAACGTTTTCAATTCTTTACATAGTTTACACACATATAAAATCAAAAGTTTCCAATTCCTCACATAGTTTTCACACACATAAATTCCAGAGTTTCCAATCCTTCACATAGTTTACACACACAAAATTCCGTTGCAGCCTGCTGTGGCCTGTCCGTACTTTGAAGATTGTAACTTGTTATTTCCGGTTGAATAAGTATTATGCATCATCCTTCTGGTGACCCGCATGCTCTGATTTCCACTTTTTTCTAAAACACCTTCTTAAAAATCTCTTGACCTCATCATAAGTATGTCTATATCAGGCTGAGGTAGTCCTTCACCTTCCTTTGCTAATCTGTCGGCTTCATCATTTCCATTTATGTTGCAATATGAAGGAATCCATTGTATTATAACACTTTTGGATTTCTGACATAGTTCATGTAGTGCTGCCTCTGGATAGTGCATTGGGTATATATTGTTTCTGTTACCCAGTTTTGAAACAACTGACTTCGCATCCGCAAAGAGAGCAATTTGTTTCTCATTATATTTCTCTGCCAACAATTTGTGTCTTTTCATTTTTCTCTGTCAACAACATTTCTGCCATAGTTTTGAAGGCCTCTGCCTCTGCTCTGAAGTTACTTGAGAACTCTCCAGTAGCTATGGACTGTGTCTTCTTTTTTCATTTTTTTTTATATTAAGAAGAATCCCTCCACTTTCATTTTTGTTGAGTGTTTTGCTGGTCCCTCTGTACATACATGAGCCCAGGTGCTGCTTGGGTAATGTTCGTCTTTGTCAGTGGTTCTCAACCGGTGGGGAATTCCCCCCCCCCCCCCCCAGGGGTGAATTTTAGGGTTTCGGGGGGGGGGGGGGAATTAAGATTATTTCAAGATCGCATTAATACAAGAACCAGTTACTTGATATTGTTGTACGCTATACATTTTACGGTTTTGTTCTTCTCGCCCTAATGAAATTCGTTTTATAACGTAAGTAGACATGCAAATCACGTTTTATGCAGATGTCTAGACTTCTTCTAGTTTGTATTTTTAAATTTAGCTTCCATTTTTATGTAAACTATGTAAGGATTGGGGGGGGGGGTGGATTTATAGGGAGGAAATTCAAAAGGGAGGGGGGGGGGGTGACGTTCTGAACATATGGTAAAGGGGGGTGGGGCATGGGCTAAAAAAGGTTTAGAACCACTGGTCTATGTAGTTTATTGTTATTTGTCTTCTTTGTATCTGAATGTTCGTGTTCTCAGTACCAGCAATGTTGGCCACCATTTCAGACGCGCTGTTGTCTCCAAGCTGGGTGTCTGTTTCCATTATCAAAGGGTTTAGCTGTTGATATGATAAGTATTGGATCTATCCTTATGTTTTTTTTGTTTGTTTTTTTTGCAGATTCTACAAAGCTATGCCGGCGGTAGCGTAGCTACCAGCAGGGCCTCCCAAGCCGGACAGGTCAAAGGGTAGAGAACAGACAAAGAGAAACACCCTGGTCCTCCAGGTTGGGGGTTGAAGCGTGGGGTTAACATCCCCATCTTTGTAAAAACCTTTCTTTGTTACGGAAACAAATACATGAGCCTCGATATCGGACCATTAAAAGAACGGAAACATACAAATACCTGGGTACAATCTTCAACTGCTCCAACATCATAAGGGAAGAAATACAAACTAGAATCAACTCTGGAAATAAGATATACTATGCACTACAACATCTACTAACATCAAAGGCGCTATCTCGTAACACCAAAATCACAATATACAAAACACTGATCAGACCAGTTGTGCTGTATGGCTCTGAAACCTGGAGTACAACGAAAGGAGACGAAGCCTTGTTACAAACCTTTGAGAACAAAATTTTAAGACGCATCTTTGGACCCATTAGGGATACACAAAGTGGAGAGTGGAAAAGAAGAAGTAACAAAGACATTTATGATCTGTTTAAGTCCCCGCTAATCACTGGTATCATGAAGGCTAATAGACTACAATGGCTGGGGCATATAGAAAGAATGGAAGATAATAGGGAAACAAAACTCGCTTACACTCAGGAAATAAATGACCGTAGACCCCGAGGTAGACCAAGAAGACGGTGGAGAGATAATACATGTACAGACCTACAAGCACTTGGAATCAACGACTGGCAAGAGAAGGTCCACCAGAGAGACGAATGGAGACGGATTGTATTTGCAGCAAAGAACCTCAATGGCTCGGAAAGCTGAAGAAGAAGAAGAAGAAGAAGATGCTACAAAGTTGTTACGCTGTAGTCTTCCCCTGTCAAGACCCTGAAACTTCCGGTATATTGGGAGGTCTGTGCATTTTTTAAAATGTTTCTGTTTGATCCTGGGATAGGCTATTTCTTCTGCCTGGCATATCTTGTATGCATGAGATCTTGTCCACTGTATTATTAGGAGCTGTTTTCATACCTCCAGATATAATTCACATTCTTTGAGTTTGGACTGTGATTATTTTGTTAAGATGTGACTTATTAACCGTGCTCAAAGCTAACCTGGCCTTTACTGGTATTAGCTGGCCTCAATCGTTCAATCTCATTCTGTTCAAATAAGGATGAACCTACGACAGGTCCAGCAAACCGGTAGGGAATTTATTTGTTCAAGTACTATAGCTCGAGAATTATGGAGGAAATGCAAACACCAACAACTGCCATCACTGGCCTTACATCAAAGATCATCTGCGATGTCCAAGAAGAAAATGGATTGACGACATCAAAGACATTGTACAATCAAACGGAATGACACTATCCAGTGCCGCCCACCTGGCGCTGGAGCGCAAATTATTTCTCCCCACGACGCTTGACGGCAGGAGTGGAAGATTGATGATGATGATGATGATGATGATGATGATGATGATGATGATGATGATGATGATGATGATGATGATGATGATGATGATGACCCGTTCAATGTATAGCTTCTGGAGAACTTTCTCATCTGCTTCCCACGTTGTACCAGCCAGCTTTTTCATGATGGCCATTCGTCGCCATGCCCTTGTTCGATTTGTCTCAACCTGTGTTTTCCATGTCAGACGATGATCAAAGCTGACACCTAGATATTTGGGACTTCCTTCCCGATATACTATTTGTCCATCCAGCAAGAGCTTAGTTTGCTGTACCTTATTTGAGGTGGAGATTTAATTGTTAATTCTTCTTTGTTATGCCATCAACACATCAAATTTGTTTTTCACTTCAATGTTCTGTTGAGTTGAGTTGAGTTGAGTCAAGCACCGACATCACTGCACTCAGGACATTACCATACGTGCTCCGTGCCCTCGTTCAACAGCCAGCTAAGAGTCATACTACTAATCGTTCCCACTGCCATCTGATTAAAAGTTCTCCTGTTCTTTCCTCTCAGTTTTGAGATTCTTCCAGAACCCCTGCCGATCCCACGCAATCTCATTCTTTCCACATATGGGCTCTCAATCTGTTCCTCCGCCTTCTCCACCTGGTCCCACAAGCGCACGACCACCTCCCCCTTGTCCATAGGCAAAATTACACCAAGAGGTGCATTCCCTGCTAGTCTATCAGCCTGTTCATTCCCCCGTACACCCGCATGGCCAGGGCAAAATATTCCATTGTTCTATTCAATTGTTATATCGCTTTAAACGAACCGTACTGGTCGTGCTGCTTTTATCACATTCTTTAATTTTATCTTGAAATCTGCAATAGTTATTTCATGATCTGTTTTGTAGTCTGCTCTTGGTTCTGTATTTGTGGATGTTATACATTGTTCTCTACCTTTGTTGTGTTAATAGCCATACGTCACAAACACAAATTCCCACATACGCCACATAAATTTCCACATAAGTCACACACAAATTTCCACATACTTTCCAGAATCTCACTACTGATCTTCTTTCTTGTATCGGATGTGCATATTCTGTACCATTCGCCAAGCTGTTCTTCAGCAAGCTATACACAACAAGGGGATCTTCTATCGTGAAAAGATCATTCAAATTCCACATACCCGTCGTTCACTTCATCGTACAGAGGGAATTCGTGGTTGGTCGAATATGATGCCACCCTTTTCAGGTTGGTCTCGTCATTGGACGTGTCTAGATAGAGAAGCGTGTTAAGAATTAGTTCATCTTATGTGTGTCATCAAGAACGCTTACTACAGATACAATATTGGCCTGTATCGGCAGCTATCTGAACCACGTTTCTACCTGTATTTGATATCTGCCATTGTCAAACATATACCTGTATCTAACATATACCTATATCTAACATATACCTATATCTAACATATACCTGTATCTAACATATACCTATATCTAACATATACCTATATCTAACATATACCTATATCTAACATATACCTATATCTAACATATACCTATATCTAACATATACCTCTATCTAACATATACCTGTATCTAACATATACCTGTATCTAACATATACCTATATCTAACATATACCTATATCTAACATATACCTGTATCTAACATATACCTGTATCTAACATATACCTGTATCTAACATCTACCTATATCTAACATATACCTATATCTAACATATACCTGTATCTAACATCTACCTATATCTAACATATACCTATATCTAACATATACCTATATCTAACATATACCTGTATCTAACATATACCTGTATCTAACATATACCTACATCTAACATATACCTGTATCTAACATATACCTGTATCTAACATATACCTGTATCTAACATCTACCTATATCTAACATATACCTATATCTAACATATACCTGTATCTAACATCTACCTATATCTAACATATACCTATATCTAACATATACCTATATCTAACATATACCTGTATCTAACATATACCTGTATCTAACATATACCTGTATCTAACATCTACCTATATCTAACATATACCTGTATCTAACATATACCTGTATCTAACATATACCTGTATCTAACATCTACCTATATCTAACATATACCTATATCTAACATATACCTGTATCTAACATCTACCTATATCTAACATATACCTATATCTAACATATACCTATATCTAACATATACCTGTATCTAACATATACCTGTATCTAACATATACCTGTATCTAACATCTACCTATATCTAACATATACCTGTATCTAACATATACCTGTATCTAACATCTACCTATATCTAACATATACCTGTATCTAACATATACCTATATCTAACATATACCTATATCTAACATATACCTGTATCTAACATATACCTACATCTAACATATACCTGTATCTAACATATACCTATATCTAACATATACCTGTATCTAACATATACCTATATCTAACATATACCTATATCTAACATATACCTATATCTAACATATACCTGTATCTAACATATACCTATATCTAACATATACCTATATCTAACATATACCTGTATCTAACATATACCTACATCTAACATATACCTGTATCTAACATCTACCTATATCTAACATATACCTATATCTAACATATACCTGTATCTAACATCTACCTATATCTAACATATACCTGTAGCGAACATAGTACCTAATATCTAACATATACCTGTATCTAAACATATACCTGTATCTAGACATATACCTATATCTAACATATACCTACATCTAACATATACCTACATCTAACATATACCTGTATCTAACATATACCTATATCTAACATATACCTATATCTAACATATACCTGTATCTAACATCTACCTATATCTAACATATACCTGTATCTAACATCTACCTATATCTAACATATACCTGTATCTAACATATACCTATATCTAACATATACCTATATCTAACATATACCTGTATCTAACATATACCTATATCTAACATATACCTGTATCTAACATATACCTATATCTAACATATACCTATATCTAACATATACCTATATCTAACATATACCTATATCTAACATCTACCTATATCTAACATATACCTGTATCTAACATATACCTATATCTAACATATACCTATATCTAACATATACCTGTATCTAACATCTACCTATATCTAACATATACCTGTATCTAACATATACCTATATCTAACATATACCTACATCTAACATCTACCTATATCTAACATATACCTGTATCTAACATATACCTGTATCTAACATATACCTATATCTAACATATACCTATATCTAACATATACCTATATCTAACATATACCTATATCTAACATATACCTGTATCTAACATATACCTATATCTAACATATACCTATTTCTAACATATACCTATATCTAACATATACCTGTATCTAACATATACCTATATCTAACATATACCTGTATCTAACATATACCTATATCTAACATATACCTATATCTAACATATACCTATATCTAACATATACCTATATCTAACATATACCTATATCTAACATATACCTATACAGATAGCACAAAATACATCTATCCGGCGAACAGAGCGGAACCAATATAACCAGTAGGAATGAGGACTAACAGTCCACACAACCACGGCTCTCAACAATAACCACCGCTGAGGAAGCAGGTTAGACGAGACCGAAATTGAAATTGTGTGTGTGTGGAGAATTGGAATCTAACATATACCTATATCTAATATATACCTATATATAACATATACCTATATATAACATATACCTATATCTAACATATACCTATATATAACATATACCTATATATAACATATACCTATATCTAACATATACCTATATCTAACATATACCTGTTTCTACCCTGTGTGTAACACATACCTGTAACTAATATATGTCAGTATATGTTAAATGACTCAATATGAATCCCAACACCTTGCACTAGTCTGGTAAAATAAATTACAGTTCTTGTTCAAAACAACTGGATGCCATTATTTCTAAACAAACTAATAAAGAGCGTTACCGAGAGACGTATACATACCTTGCCTAAAGTTGACGTTATATTCGTGGTTGTATTGGCCGTTAGAACTTGTTACATCATAAACGTGTGATTTGATGGTTCTGGCTGTCCTTCGGCTGAACCGGACTGCAACAACCACGATAATGATGATGATGAGG
The DNA here is from genome assembly GCA_014155875.1 of Cepaea nemoralis. Taxonomy (NCBI): domain Eukaryota; kingdom Metazoa; phylum Mollusca; class Gastropoda; order Stylommatophora; family Helicidae; genus Cepaea; species Cepaea nemoralis. Next base: position 173,012 of record JACEFZ010027662.1, read on the forward strand.
ACGGCGAGGACTGCAATACCAACACCAACCCCAGCAAATAATACAATTCCAGATTCCGCTGTATTATCTGGACACCACACAGAGAAGAAAATAAGAAATATGATAACAGGCTATCAAAGTTATGACATAATTGGTTTGAATTTTTATGTAACCCAGTTTCGTTTATAGGTCCAATACCATCATGTGCTCTCTGCCAAATGGCGTAGATACTCGTGACTGTCCACAGATCTCGATCCTGGTGCTCTAAACACATTCTACTGCTGACTGTCCACAGATCTCGATCCTTGGTGCTCTAGACACGTTTTATTACTGACTGTCCACAGATCTCGATCCTTGGTGCTCTAGACACGTTTTATTACTGACTGTCCACAGATCTCGATCCTTGGTGCTCTAGACACGTTCTACTACTGACTATCATCCACTCCACCGTTTGAAACTATCAGGTCTCCCTGTCTGCTCGTTCTCGTCTACCGCAGATCTTTTCCAGACGTCATGATGTTTTCCAGACGTCATGATGTTTTCCAGACGTCATGATGTTTTCCAGACGTCATGATGTTTTCCAGACGTCATGATGTTTTCCAGACGTCATGATGTTTTCCAGACGTCATGATGTTTTCCAGACGTCATGATGTTTCCCAGTCGTCAGGATGTTCTGCAGTGCCTTTCTTCCCATTACTTGACCATATAACATTGTCTCTGTCTGGTAGTTGTGTAAAATGCTCTACTTTCTGTCACCTCTCCCAGTCAATCGTTGCTAGTGACCTTGGTCTTCCAAGATATACTCAACATATGTCCAAGGAAGCATGTCTACAGTGCCTTCCAGCTCTTGTTATAATTATTTCGTTCTCATTATTTATAGATGATATGAGAAATCAAACAATCCAACAATCATGTTAGACATGAGAAATCCGAGAGTTTTGTTGTTTAGCTGTTTGATTGTTGGTTGTTTGATTGTTTGATTGTTTATTGTTTGGTCGTTTATTGTTTATTGTTTGATTGTTTGTTGTTTGCTTGTTGGTTGTGTATAGTTTGATTGTTGGTTGTTGATTGTTTGATTGTTTGTTGTTTGATTGTTAATTGCTTGGTTGTTGGTGTGTATCGCATCATTGTTGGTTGTTTATTATTTGATTGTGTGTTGTTTGATTGTTGATTGTTTATTGTTTGATTGTTTGTTGTTTGATTGTTAATTGCTTGGTTGTTGGTGTGTATCGCATCATTGTTGGTTGTTTATTATTTGATTGTGTGTTGTTTGATTGTTGGTTGTTTATTGTTTGATTGTTTGTTGTTTGATTGTTAATTGCTTGGTTGTTGGTGTGTATCGTATCATTGTTGGTTGTTTATTATTTGATTGTTTGTTGTTTGATTGTTGGTTGTTTATTGTTTGATTGTTGGTTGTTGATTGTTTGATTGTATGATTGTTCGCTGCTTGATTGTTGGTTGTGTGATTTTTTGATTGTTCGTTGTTAGATTGTTTGTTTGTTTATTGTTTGCTTGTTTATTGTTTGATTGTTGTTGTAGTTTGTTTGATTGTTGGTTGTTTGATTGTTGATGTGTATTGTATCATTGTTGGTTGCTTGTTGTTTGATTGTTTGTTTGTTTGATTGTTGTTTGTTTGGTAGAGAGGTTAATTGGTGATTGTTTGGTTGTTAATTGTTTGATTGTTGGTGTTTATCGTATCATTGTTGGTTGTTTATTGTTTGATTGTTGGTTGTTTATTGTTTTATTGTTGGTTGTTTGATTGTTGGTTGTTTGATTGTTGTTTGTTTGGTAGAGAGGTTAATTGTTGGTTGTGTTTGTTTGTTGTTCGATTGTATTTTGTTTGATTGTTGGTTGTTTGATTGTTGAATGTTTGCTTGTTGTTGTTGTTGTTTTGTTGTTTTTTTTTAGAAAGTTTGGTTGATTAATTATATGGTGAAGATCACTAGTACCGAAACGTCGATTAGTTGTGTTGTGGTATATGTTATTTGTATGTTATTTTCCACACTGCGATTTCCGTTTGCCAGATCTACTTTCTTTTTAAAGTATAAACACTGTGTCTTGTTTATTATCCCTCACTTGTTCCCAGGCATCACTCATACCAAGATTTGTTTATGATGTAATGATGTCTCGTTATAGCCTGCTGCAGCCGATGCTTCTCTTATCTACTAAACATAGAACTCCTTGTTTACAGAATTGACCCAAGAAAAGGTAGACCACTGCGTTACATAGGACGAGACCTCGTTCCATTCATATTTCTACAATTCACCCTACCCCGTTCAAGCTCAGATGAGAAGTTTTATTAGGGTACATCGCCTGTTCAAATTAATCATCCCATGACCGAGTCAGCCACAATTCGTATATTAATTTGAAGATGATTGTTGTCCAAAGAGAGTAATGACTGAGACCACATTAATTTCCAATAGTTTAAATACTGAAGACAGCCTGTCAAGTCAATGTTCATTCGGCGGAAGGCTGACAACTATAGTGGACAGTGGTCACTTCAACTTTATCCTCAATTCTTTACAGGGGTCACTGAAGTTCGTTTTCTAAAAGTTTGGGTAAGAGAAGTTGTATAGTGAACACGATCAGTACCTGTTGTATTTATCTGGGTTGGATTTGAACCATTCATGTTTGCTCTGTATGTCTCAGTGTACTGTCCGATTGTTGACTTTGTCGTGACACGTTGACTCTCTGAGAAGATATACATATACGAGGGTGCTTCAAATGAAAACCTTTAAAGTGTGATAGAGATTACAATAACTATGCCATTGTCTTGTAACCTGTCAATATTGTTGTTAAGGATGTCAAGAGTGTTAAGCACGTGGCATCATGGTGCAGTGCACATGAACACTGTGACGACATACGGGCAGTTTAAATATAGCCGCCCCACTTTTGACATGCACTAGAGAGGAGCAGCGTTCTGTTATCAGTTTTATTAATCAGTGAAGGGGTGAAACCTATAGAAACTCTTCGGCGGCATATGAAGGTCCAGTATGATGATGATGCATACCTGCAGTCCAACAAGTGTATAAGTGGAGAAGGAAGTTTCGAAACGGCGTAACGTTTGAGAAGAGGTACAGCCGGTGGTGCATGAGTGGTTACACACGTGACCAAGAGAATTTTTTCTACAGGAATCCAAGCACTTTATCGGCGCTGGAGGACATGCATTGAATGCAGTGATGACTACACTGAAAAATGATACATTTGTTCTTTAATTTTTCAGAATATATTCATCACACACACACACACACACACACACACACACACACACACACACACACACACGCACACATATGTAAGGTTTTCCTTTGAAGCCCCCCCCCCCCTCACCCCCACCCCTTTCTTTGTCCAGTTTACCGACGATTGTTTACTCTGTGAGGTGTAGTATACGATTGTTTATTCTGTGAGGTGTAGTATATGATTGTTTATTCTGTGAGGTGTAGTATACGATTGTTTATTCTGTGAGGTGTAGTATACGATTGTCTATTCTGTGAGGTGTAGTATATGATTGTTTATTCTGTGAGGTGTAGTATACGATTGTCTATTCTGTGAGGTGTAGTATATGATTGTCTATTCTGTGAGGTGCAGTATATGATTGTTTACTCTGTGAGGTGTAGTATATGATTGTTTATTCTGTGAGGTGTAGTATATGATTGTCTATTCTGTGAGGTGTAGTATACGATTGTTTATTCTGTGAGGTGTAGTATACGATTGTTTATTCTGTGAGGTGTAGTATACGATTGTTTATTCTGTGAGGTGTAGTATACGATTGTTTATTCTGGGAGGTGTAGTATACGATTGTTTATTCTGTGAGGTGTAGTATACGATTGTCTATTCTGTGAGGTGTAGTATACGATTGTTTATTCTGTGAGGTGTAGTATATGATTGTTTATTATATCTGGTGTAGTATATGATTGTTTATTATATCTGGTGTAGTATATGATTGTTTATTCTGTGAGGTGTAGTATACGATTGTTTACTCTGTGAGGTGTAGTATATGATTGTTTATTATATCTGGTGTAGTATATGATTGTCTATTCTGTGAGGTGTAGTATACGATTGTCTATTCTGTGAGGTGTAGTATACGATTGTTTATTCTGTGAGGTGTAGTATACGATTGTTTATTCTGTGAGGTGTAGTATATGATTGTCTATTCTGTGAGGTGTAGTATACGATTGTCTATTCTGTGAGGTGTAGTATACGATTGTTTATTCTGTGAGGTGTAGTGTATGATTGTTTATTCTGTGAGGTGTAGTATATGATTGTCTATTCTGTGAGGTATTGTATATGATTGTCTATTCTGTGAGGTGTAGTATATGATTGTCTATTCTGTGAGGTGTAGTATATGATTGTTTACTCTGTGAGGTGTAGTATATGATTGTTTATTCTGTGAAGTGTAGTATACGATTGTCTATTCCGTGAGGTGTAGTATATGATTGTTTATTCTGTGAGGTGTAGTATATGATATATGATAATATAGAATGATAGAGAGCGAAAGTGAAACTTATCCTGCAAACATAGCAAACTATTCGAACTACTTCAATACATTCCTTTGCAAGCTATTTCAATACTTCCCTTTTCGAATTACTTCAATAATTTCCTCTTTTTAAAAAAATTTTTTTAGCATATCCTTTACAGGACTTAGTTGTCAACACCAGCATCTTTCAGCTGTATGTTGATCTCTTGGCAAGATTACGCTCAGTAGTTTGCCATTGCTTTCTGAGCTGCCGGCTCACATACCCCGTAAGTTACCGATGCGATTCGAACCACTGCTGATTTGAACCGTCATCACGTTACCGACGAGAGTATACGAGATTACGGAGAAAAGTCATAACCTCTAAGCCACGAGGTTCCTTAAATACTTACCTTTTTTGAATTACTTCAATATTTTCCTCTTTACGCTACTTCAATACTTACTTTTTTCTAATTACTTCAATAGCGTCATGTTCAAGTTACTTCAATACTACACTATTCGAATTACTTCAAGAATTCCCTTTCGAATTTACTTCAAATATTTCCTACTTGAATGACTTCAAAAATCCCCTATTCAAATTACTTCAATACTCCGCCATTCAAATTACTCAAGTGGCATGCAGTGTGCTAGGAGATGACATTACCTGACACGCTCCAGCCTTCCTGGCATGCCTTGAGGCACAGGCCAATATTACATCCGGTCTGGCAGCCATCTTGGCCGTCCACACACGTCTTGTTGCTCACAAAACAGTTGCACGTGTGCTCACACTCGAAGCCGAAAGTCCCCGTCGGGCACACAGAATCTGCAACAGTGGGTACACAGTGTGTTAAAGAAATGTAAAGGCTATTTTTCACGTTTTTAAGGCGCTTGGGCATTCGTGCTGGACCTATATTTTTAAAGAATCGTCAACATTCGCTTCAAGGCCTTTTGGCTAAGATCAAAGTGTAGATTTATCTGCACTTGATCTGGCCTTAGTGCAGAGACGGTCAACCAAACGCAAGCTCGAATCACCTAATCAATGTCCACTAACACTGGCAGACTCAAATGGCCGAAAGGCACAGAGTGGACTAAGAGGACTTAAAAAATGTGGTGAGTGATGTGGTGAGAAGTGTGTAATACGGCCAGTATCTCAACTTTGAATAGCTTAATTAATTGATTGATTGATGCAATTCCAGGACTCTCTGTACGGTACTGGAAGATACAAATTACCGCTGCCATCTTCTCATTGTTTAAGTCCTATCAGGAGAATCTCAGATCAGGTCACCAACGTCGTAGCACAGGTGAGGTTCCATATGCCTGTATACCGGCATCAGGCACGCTATAAATATGCTGTGGAGTGGTTTATAAAATCATAAATATATTGTGGGCTGGTTTATAACATTATAAATATGTTGTGGACTGTTTATAACATTATAAATATGTTGTGGGCTCGTTTATACTATCATAAATATGGTGTGGGCTGGTCTATAACATTATTAATATGTTGTGGAGTGGATTGTAACATCATAAATATGTTTTGGGCTGGTTTATACTATCATAAATATGGTGTGGGCTGGTCTATAGCATTATAAATCTGTTGTGGAGTGGTTTATAACATCATAAATATGTCGTGTACTGGTTTAAAGTATTATAAATTTGTTGTGTACTGGTTTATAACATTATAAATATGTTGTGGGCTGGTGTATACTTTCATAAATATGCTGTGGAATGATTAATACCATTAAATAATATGTTGTGCATTGGTTTATACTATCATAGATATGTTGTGGACTAGTTTATAACATTATAAATATGTTGTGGGCTAGTTTATAACATTATAAATATGTTGTGGACTGATTTACAACATTACAAATACGTTGTGTACTGGTTTAGACTTGTAGAATGGGCAAAAGTACAAGAAATGGTTGTAGGAAACACCTGGTTTAAACAGCACCCTAGAAGATTATGGACATGGAGGAGTCCAGACAGCAGGATTAAAAACCAGATAGATTACATCCTGATTAGCAAAAGGTTTCGAAATGCGTTAACAGTCGTAAAAACAGTTCCAAATGCAGACTGTTACAGTGATCATAGATTAATTACAGGCACATTGAGGGTAAAGTTAAAGAAAGTCAAGTATACAGCAGGAAACCCTAAATATGACTTGTGCAAATTGAAAACTGACAAAGAAATACAAGATAATTTTAACATAGAAGTCATGAACAAATTTGATATATTGTCTGATCTAGAGATCCTATTTCAAGATGTAGATGATCAATGGGAAATGATGAAGAATTCAATCAGCTGTGCAGCAGAAAAAAACTATTCCAAAAGTAAAGAAAGTGGGCCGTAAGACATGGATGACTTAAGAAATTTTACAACTAATGGAAACAAGAAGACAGAACAAAAATAATCCTGCCAAATGTGAAGAAATTCACAGAAAAGTCAGAACCTTATGTAAGGAGGCAAAAGAAACATGGCTTGAGAAAAATTGCAGAGAAATTGAAAAACAACACAACAGTAACAATGCGAAACTAATGCACAAAAGAATTCAGGAGCTTACTAATCAAAGAACACGTACATCAGCAGGCTGCCTAAAGACAAAAGATGGAAGAGTCATAATAGAAAAAGATCAGATCTTACATGAATGGTCAGATTACGTGAAAAACCTTTATGACGATAACAGAGACGAACAGTATAATGTTCAAAATAATAATGAAGGACCAGCAATTTTGAAGATGGAGGTTCAGAATGCTCTTAACCACATGAAATCTGGCAAGACCCCCGGTTCAGACAACGTCACAACAGAAATGATTAATGCTTTAGAAGAATATGGAATAGATAAAGTTACCAGTCTGCTTAATACAATATATGATACTGGAAATATACCTCAGGAGTTATGTAATTCTGTATTTATTGCAATCCCAAAGAAATCGGGAGCCTTGGAATGTGATCAACATCGAACAATTAGTATAATGAGTCACATCACAAAGATTTTGCTAAGAATTATCATGCAAAGAGTTAGGAGGAAAATACAACCTGAAATAGGAGAAGAACAATGTGGGTTTGTGGAAGGCAAGGGTACAGTAAATGCTGTGTATATACTGAAACCATAATCGAACGTTCTATAGAAGTAAACAAAGATCTACACCTTTGCTTTATTGACTACACAAAGGCTTTTGATAAAGTGAGACATGTCAACATGATAAGGATGCTTGAAGATCTACAAATTGATGGAAAAGATCTTAGACTTGTAAAAAAACATATATTGGAAACAACAAGCTGCCATAAGAGTTGATAATGAAGTAAGCCAATATCAGCCTATTAAAAGGGGTGTGAGACAGGGATGTGTAATGTCTCCAGATCTGTTTTCCCTGTACAGTGAAAGTATTTTCAGAAATATTGAAGATATGGAAGGAATCAACATTGGGGGACGATGCATCAATAACATTAGATATGCAGATGATACAGTCTTGATTGCAGACAATGAACAGGACCTGCAAAATTTAGTAGATGCGATTGTTACACACAGTGAACAACTAGGGTTAGAATTAAATTGTAAAAAGACACAGATTATGGTCGTCACTAGGAAGGACGTAATACCACAATGTAATATACAAGTAAATGGGAATATTCTTCAACAAGTGAGTAGGTACAATTATCTCGGAACAGTAATAACATCTGATGGGAGATGCCTTGAAGAGATTAGAACAAGAATCGCCATGGCAAAAGTAGCCTTTAGCAAGATGAAAAACATATTGACCAATAAAAAGATGTCAATTGAAACGAGAAAAAGAGTGTTGAGATGCTACATAGAACCTGTACTTTTATATGGATGTGAAGCGTGGACAATGAGCAGTCAGGCTGAAAAACATCTGATGGCTGTAGAGATGTGGTTTCTGAGGAAAATGCAAAGAATACCATGGACAGCCAGAAAGACCAATGAACAAGTCCTTCAAGAAACAAATGAAGATCGTAAATTGATTAGAGAAATTAGACGTAGACAGTCAAAATTCTTTGGGCATGTTATGAGAAGAAATGGATTGGAGAATTTGGTGACAACTGGTAAGATCGAGGGGAACAGACCAAGGGGAAGACCTAGAAGCAAGTACCTGGATGTCTTAGCCTTGTGGCATGGTCGAGACAGAAACACGGAGCTGATCCATGACTCTGGTGATCGAGTGAGATGGCAGAACATGACCGCCCACGCTTACCGGCATGGCACATGATGGATGGATGGTACTGGTTTATAACATTATAAATATGTTTTGGAATGATTTATGCCAGTAAATAATATGTTGTGGACTAGTTTATAACATTATAAATATGTTTTGGATTGGTTTATAACATTATAAATACGTTGTGTACTGGTTTATAATATTATAAATATGTTGAGTACTGACTTAAAATGTTATACATAAGTTGTGAACTGATTTATAATGTTATACATATGTTGTGGACTGGTTTATAACATTATAAATATGTTGTGGACTGGTTTATAACATTATTAATATGCTGTGCACTGGTTTATAAAATTATAAATATGCTGTGTACTGGTTTATAACATTATGGCAGGAGAAAACGGAGTCTCTGAACTTTGAAAGAGACACAAGGAAATTGTGGAAGCTAATAAAACAGCTTAATGACGAGGGCACAGGGAGAAACTCAAAAATTGCACTTCATAAAGATGGAAAAATCTTAACAAGAAAGCAAGCAGCTGACCATTTTGCGGACTCGTTCGCACAAGATAGCAATATCAAAATTAGTCCAGAGAAACAACAAGAGATTCGAGAGAAACGACAACATACAGGACAGAAGGAAATAGTACATGAGGTTCTGGAGGCACCCATCACAATCAGCGAACTGGAGCTAGCCATATCAAAACTGAAAATGAGAAAGTCACCAGGAGCTGATGGTATCTCCAATGAAATGATCAGGAACCTAGGAACAGAGGCCAAAACAAAGCTGTTGCAGATCTTCAATAACAGCTGGACCTTAGGCAGTGTTCCACAAGCCTGGAAAGAAGCAATCATGATACCCCTCCTAAAATCAGGGAAAGATGGTTCCATTGCCTCTAGCTACAGACCAATTAGCCTCACCAGCTATCTCTGCAAAACACTGGAGCGCATCATCAATCACAGACTGCAGTGGTACATTGAAAGTAAAAACATCCTTGTGCCACAGCAGGCTGGCTTTAGGCAGTGCTACTCTACGGAAGATCAGACAACCTACCTCTCTCAAGAAATTAGGATGCATTCCAAGAGAAGAAGCTGGTGCTTGCGGCATGGATAGATCTGAAGAAAGCCTTTGACAAAGTCTGGAAAGAAGGTCTGATGAAGAAACTGAGAATCTGCAAAGTCAATGGAAGAATGTACAAATGGGTGAAAGCATACTTGCACAACAGAAGAGCCCGAGTACAGATAGACGGACTCAAGAGCAAGAAAGTACTACTGCGTCACGGTGTCCCCCAGGGCGGAGTCTTGTCCCCGACACTTTTTCTAATCTTCATCAATGATCTTGTTGCTCACCTACCGCATGGAATTAAAGCGGCAATGTACGCCGATGACCTGGTTCTATGGAGCACAAATGAATATGCATCAGTGGCCACCAGATTGCTACAAAGAGCTGTAGATACATTTGCTGCATGGGCAAATAGATGGTGTGTCAGCATAAACACTGACAAGTGCAGCACCACCCTATTTACCCTCTCTCCAAAACAAAAGGCAGGGATCATCCAGATAAATGGAACACCCCTAAGAGAAGATAAAGAACCAACATACCTTGGAGTAACATTTGATGGCAAGCTGACATGGAGAAAGCACATCAACAAAGCAGTAGCAAAAGCCAGAAGGAAAATAGCCATCCTGAGAAAGCTAAGTGGAACCACATGGGGAGCCAGTACGAAAATACTTAGCAAAGTTTACCAACAGAGCATACGACCACACCTGGAATATGGGTCAACTGCGTGGTGTTCAGCATCAAATACCACACTACAAGAGCTGGACAAGGTGCAAAATCAAGCACTTAGAGTCACCACAGGAGGGATGAGATCAACCCCTATAGTGGAAATGGAGAAGATGGGGAGGACACAGGCACTGAGTGAGCGCAGAGATACGAAAACGCTAATACAAGCAGAAAAGTTCCTCAGCTTGCCAGGCCACCCTATGAAGAACAGATTTGAAAACCTAGCTATGGGGCGGTTGAAAAGAAGTAGTTTTATCCACCAGGCCAAACGACTCTGCAGAGAAACCACTGATCTGCCCACAGTTGGTATCCCCCTAACAACTATTCCAGAGCGAACTCCATGGAAAGATGAGCATAGACTATCATTACAAATCCAGACAAAAGTGAGAGGAATATTTGACAAGGAAGAACAGAACAGTGTGCAGCGCAGAACAGCCACTCTCAGCTTCCTTGATGAAGAATACCCACAGGACCTCTGGATCCGAGTCTACACAGATGGGTCAGCACAAAATGCTGTTCGAAATGGAGGAGCGGGAGTGTACATAGAATACCCAAATAATACTAGGGACACAGCCAGAGTACCGACAGGAAAGTACTGCCATAACTATGATGCCGAAATTGAGGCAATCAAGATAGCAACAGAGAAATTACTAAATAACAGCAATGGTACACAACCTGTGGTGCTACTAACAGATGCAAAATCAGTACTCGAGGCGCTCCTCTCTGGGAAATTGCCAGTACTAAGGACACTACTTTCTGAACTTAGCAGTCAGCATAAAGTCACCATACAGTGGATACCATCCCACTGTGGAGTACCCGGAAATGACAGAGCTGATCAATTGGCTAAGGAAGGAGCCAAAGAGGAACAGCCTGATGTGCCCGTTACATACCACCAAAAGAAAAGAATGATCAAATCAGTCAGAAAGCCACCAAAACCTGCTCAAGATGACTACCACATTATGGACAGACCAGAACAAGTCATTATTCTGCGCCTCAGAACAGGACACAATAGATTACGCAACCACATGTATACAAAATTCAAGATTGGTGAAACAGCCATGTGCACATGTGGATTGGCGTCGCAGACAGCAGAGCACATACTCCAAGACTGCCCAAAATATAACATATCTAGGCAAACCTTCTGGCCTAGAGAGACGACGGTGGAAGATAAACTCTATGGACCACTGTGTGAACTGAAAAAAACAGTTCAATTCATGCAAGAGACGACATTGCAGATATAGACATATTTCAAGCGAACGAAAGAAGAAGAATAACATTATAAATATAGCCCTAGGTAGCAGCCAACTCCTGACCTTCTCCAACCGACATAGGTGGGTACAAATACTGGAGTACACATTCTTTCAGCCGACATAAGTGGGTACAAATACTGGAGTACACATTCTGTCAACCGACATAAGTGGGTACAAATACTGGAGTACACATTCTGTCAACCGACATAAGTGGGTACAAATACTGGAGTACACATTCTGTCAACCGACATAAGTGGGTACAAATACTGTAGTACACATTCTTTCAGCTGACATAAGTGGGTACAAATACTGGAGAACACATTCTTTCAGCCGACATAAGTGGGTACAAATACTGGAGTACACATTCTGTCAACCGACATAAGTGGGTACAAATACTGGAGTACACATTCTGTCAACCGACATAAGTGGGTACAAATACTGGAGTACACATTCTGTCAACCGACATAAGTGGGTACAAATACTGGAGTACACATTCTTTCAGCTGACATAAGTGGGTACAAATACTGGAGAACACATTCTTTCAGCCGGCATAAGTGGGTACAAATACTGGAGTACACATTCTTTCAGCCGACATAAGTGGGTACAAATACTGGAGTACACATTCTGTCAACCGACATAAGTGGGTACAAATACTGGAGTACACATTCTGTCAACCGACATAAGTGGGTACAAATACTGGAGTACACAATTTCAGCTTTTCCTGTACTTACTTTTGCATTATCATTTCACATTATTATTGTTATGTTATTGTGACTATTCTTCTATCTAATGTGTCTTGCAGTGTGTTGTAAAAATATTAAATTTCATCCTCCTCTACTGTTGATGTAGGTGTATATACCTGTATTAGAGTTATTTATTTATTTTTTTATGACCTCTAAGTCTGATACTGAGAATATGATAATTAACCGGGTTATAACCAATTAAAGTTTTTGCTGCTGCTTTATCCAAACGAAATTCCACTCACTAGAGTTCGATTTAATTAAAACTCTAATTTAATAGGAAATACCGTGAAAGATAAAGCGTACCGAAAACTTTTTCGGGACAGTGATTTATTTCATAAAAACGCGGTACTGTCCATGAAAACCGGGACGTCTAGCATCTCAGTCTGAGAATGTCTTACCTCCATATATTTCAACTTCACAAAGGGAGAGAATTGTTGTAATTGAATTGTTTTCGTTGGGCTGCGGAGCGGCACGGATCTGTATGTATTTCACTGGTTTGACTGCAAACTCTAGAGGCACGACGTACTCCTCCAGGGGCGTGTCTTCTGAATCCGTGTAGCTGAACAACTCTTTGTCGTCCTCGCTATAGCAGGTCAGTGTGAACCCTTTCAGACGGATCAATAGCGATGCTGGAACAGTGAAAAAAGAATCCTCATGTGACAGAACATCTGGGAATACTATTTCGTTATTACTGAACGAACGTTGCAGCGAATAAAGAAACCAATAAAAGCAACACTGGTAAATGAGGAACAGAATATGTGAAACAATGATATACGTGCGGGCTTTAAATGAAAACCGTAAATGTTTTTGTTTGTTTGTTTGTTTGTGTGAATATATTCAGAAAAAGTACAGAAAAATGTATCATATTAGTTAGTTAGGCAGTTATTCGCGGTTCCAACTTCACGGCAACGGGTAGTTCCCATTATGCTCCGTCCTGAGCTAGTGAATATTACACAAATTCCTCCCCACTGCCCAATGTGAAAAGTGGAAAAGCCATTTTTCGATGTAGTCAATGCAAGTCCTCCAGCGCCGATAAAGTGCTTTGATTCCTGTAGGAAAAATATTATCTTGGTCGCGTGTTTAACCACTTACAACCATTCATGCACCACCTGCTGTACCTTTTCACACAAGTCACGCCATGTCGAAAGTTCATAATTGACCCATACACTTGCTGGACTGGCAAGCATGTATCACCACACTGGACCTTCATTCGCCGATGAATGTCTACCTATATCACCCTTTCACTGATACAACAACGGATAATAGAACGCTGCACCTCATTCGTGCGTGTCAAACGTGGGACAGTCACTTTAAACTGTCCTTATGACGTATGCAATTTAGAAATATTGTTGCGTGGCATTTGTAGGACGCTGTGCTCAACTCAAAAAATAATGATTGGACAAAGGAGAGACGGACAACTAATGAGAGCTTAGTAGAAGAAATGATGTCTGAAAGAAGAAACAAATGGATGAAAGCATAAAATACAGACGTGTGTAGTTGATGCGTTAATGAGCGACAAACTATGGGATGATGCAGATGATTACTTCATTTTAGAACATACAGTGTGACGGTGTCGTAGTGGTCAATACGGGTGTTGTAGTGGTAAATGAGGGTGTCTTAGTGATAAATGAGATTGCTGTATTGGTCATTGAGGGTGTCGTAGTGATCAATGAGGGTGTCGTAGTGATCAATGAGGGTGTCGTGGTGATCAATGAGGGTGTCGTGGTGATCAATGAGGGTGTCGTAGTGGTCAAAGAGGGTGTCGTAGTGGTCAATGAGGGTGTCGTAGTGATCAATGAGGGTGTCGTAGTGATCAATGAGGGTGTCGTAGTGGTCAATGAGAGCGTCGTAGTGGTCAATGAGGGTGTCGTAGTGATCAATGAGGGTGTCGTAGTGATCAATGAGGGTGTCGTAGTGGTCAATGAGGGTGTCGTAGTGGTCAATGAGGGTGTCGTAGTGATCAATGAGGGTGTCGTAGTGATCAATGAGGGTGTCGTAGTGATCAATTAGAGTGTCGTGGTGATCAATGAGGGTGTCGTAGTGGTCAATAAGGGTGTTGTAGTGGTCAATGAGGGTGTCTTAGTGATAAATGAGATTGCTGTATTGGTCATTGAGAGTGTTGTGGTGATCAATGAGGGTGTTGTAGTGATCAATGAGGGTGTCGTAGTGATCAATGAGGGTGTCGTAGTGATCAATGAAGGTGTCGTAGTGGTCAAAGAGGGTGTCGTAGTTTTCATTGAGAGTGTCGTGGTGATCAATGAGGGTGTCGTAGTGATCAATGATGGTGTCGTAGTGATCAATGAGGGTGTCGTAGTGGTCAATGAGGGTGTCAGTAGTGATCAATTAGAGTGTCGTAGTGATCAATGAGGGTGTCGTAGTGATCAATGAGGGTGTCGTAGTGATCAATGGGGGTGTCATAGTGATCAATTAGAGTGTCGTAGTGATCAATGAGGGTGTTGTAGTGATCAATGAGGGTGCCATAGTGATCAATGAGGGTGTCGTAGTGATCAATGAGGGTGCCGTAGTGATCAATGAGGGTGTTGTAGTGATCAATGAGGGTGTTGTAATGGTCAATGAGGGTGTTGTAGTGGTCAATGAGGGTGTTGTAGTGATCAATGAGGGTGTCGTAGTGATCAATGAGGGTGTCGTAGTGATCAATGAGGGTGTCGTAGTGATCAATGACGGTGTCGTAGTGAGCAATGAGAGTGTCGTAGTGGTCAAAGAGGGTGTCGTAGTGGTCAATGAGGGTGTCGTAGTGATCAATTAGGGTGTCGTAGTGATCAATGAGATTGTCGTAGTGGTCAATGAGAGCGTCATAGTGGTCAATGAGGGTGTCGTAGTGATCAATGAGGGTGTCGTAGTGGTCAATGAGGGTGTCGTAGTGATCAATGAGGGTGTCGTAGTGATCAATGAGGGTGTCGTAGTGATCAATGAGGGTGCCGTAGTGATCAATGAGGGTGTTGTAGTGATCAATGAGGGTGTTGTAATGGTCAATGAGGGTGTTGTAGTGGTCAATGAGGGTGTTGTAGTGATCAATGAGGGTGTCGTAGTGATCAATGAGGGTGCCATAGTGATCAATGAGGGTGTCGTAGTGATCAATGAGGGTGCCGTAGTGATCAATGAGGGTGTTGTAGTGATCAATGAGAGTGTTGTAATGGTCAATGAGGGTGTTGTAGTGGTCAATGAGGGTGTTGTAGTGGTCAATGAGCGTGTCGTAGTGGTCAATGAGCGTGTTGTAGTGGTCAATGAGGGTGATGTAGTGATCAATGAACGTGTCGTAGTGGTCAATGATGGTGTCATAGTGATCAATGAGGGTGTCGTAGTGATCAATGAGGGTGTCATAGTGGTCAATGAGAGCGTCGTAGTGGTCAATGAGGGTGTCGTAGTGATCAATGATGGTGTCGTAGTGATCAATGAGGGGTGTCGTAGTGGTCAATGAGGGTGTCGTAGTGGTCAATGAGGGTGTCGTAGTGATCAATGAGGGTGTCGTAGTGATCAATGAGGGTGTCGTAGTGATCAATTAGAGTGTCGTGGTGATCAATGAGGGTGTCGTAGTGGTCAATAAGGGTGTTGTAGTGGTCAATGAGGGTGTCTTAGTGATAAATGAGATTGCTGTATTGGTCATTGAGAGTGTTGTGGTGATCAATGAGGGTGTTGTAGTGATCAATGAGGGTGTCGTAGTGATCAATGAGGGTGTCGTAGTGATCAATGAAGGTGTCGTAGTGGTCAAAGAGGGTGTCGTAGTTTTCATTGAGAGTGTCGTGGTGATCAATGAGGGTGTCGTAGTGATCAATGATGGTGTCGTAGTGATCAATGAGGGTGTCGTAGTGGTCAATGAGGGTGTCGTAGTGATCAATTAGAGTGTCGTAGTGATCAATGAGGGTGTCGTAGTGATCAATGAGGGTGTCGTAGTGATCAATGGGGGTGTCGTAGTGATCAATTAGAGTGTCGTAGTGATCAATGAGGGTGTTGTAGTGATCAATGAGGGTGCCATAGTGATCAATGAGGGTGTCGTAGTGATCAATGAGGGTGCCGTAGTGATCAATGAGGGTGTTGTAGTGATCAATGAGGGTGTTGTAATGGTCAATGAGGGTGTTGTAGTGGTCAATGAGGGTGTTGTAGTGATCAATGAGGGTGTCGTAGTGATCAATGAGTGTGTCGTAGTGATCAATGAGGGTGTCGTAGTGATCAATGACGGTGTCGTAGTGAGCAATGAGAGTGTCGTAGTGGTCAAAGAGGGTGTCGTAGTGGTCAATGAGGGTGTCGTTGTGATCAATGAGGGTGTCGTAGTGATCAATGAGATTGTCGTAGTGGTCAATGAGAGCGTCGTAGTGGTCAATGAGGGTGTCGTAGTGATCAATGAGGGTGTCGTAGTGGTCAATGAGGGTGTCGTAGTGATCAATGAGGGTGTCGTAGTGATCAATGAGCGTGTCGTAGTGATCAATGAGGGTGTCGTAGTGATCAATGAGGGTGCCATAGTGATCAATGAGGGTGTCGTAGTGATCAATGAGGGTGCCGTAGTGATCAATGAGGGTGTTGTAGTGATCAATGAGGGTGTTGTAATGGTCAATGAGGGTGTTGTAGTGGTCAATGAGGGTGTTGTGGTGATCAATGAGGGTGTCGTAGTGATCAATGAGGGTGCCATAGTGATCAATGAGGGTGTCGTAGTGATCAATGAGGGTGCCGTAGTGATCAATGAGGGTGTTGTAGTGATCAATGAGGGTGTTGTAATGGTCAATGAGGGTGTTGTAGTGGTCAATGAGGGTGTTGTAGTGATCAATGAGGGTGTCGTAGTGATCAATGAGGGTGCCATAGTGATCAATGAGGGTGTCGTAGTGATCAATGAGGGTGCCGTAGTGATCAATGAGGGTGTTGTAGTGATCAATGAGGGTGTTGTAATGGTCAATGAGGGTGTTGTAGTGGTCAATGAGGGTGTTGTAGTGGTCAATGAGCGTGTCGTAGTGGTCAATGAGCGTGTTGTAGTGGTCAATGAGGGTGACGTAGTGATCAATGAGCGTGTCGTAGTGGTCAATGATGGTGTCATAGTGATCAATGAGGGTGTCGTAGTGATCAATGAGGGTGTCGTAGTGATCAATGAGGGTGTCATAGTGGTCAATGAGGGTGTCGTAGTGATCAATGAGGGTGTCGTAGTGGTCAATGAGGGTGTCGTATTGGTCAATGAGAGCGTCGTAGTGGTCAATGAGGGTGTCGTAGTGGTCAAAGAGGGTGTCGTAGTGGTCAATGAGGGTGTCGTAGTGATCAATTAGGGTGTCGTAGTGATAAATGAGGGTGTCGTAGTGATCCAACAAAAGGCTGCAGGTATTTACTCTCCCTCTGTTGTCTTAGAACAAAAGGTTGATGGTATTTACTTCCCTCTCTTGTCTGCAGCAATGAAACTGGCTACCTGTCTTCCCGTGTAAGGGCGAGAAAAAGGATCTTCCGTATCTATCATGCACAAGTTAACAATATCACAACATCTGGAAAATACAAAGAGTGGCCAATAACGTCTATGCTCTGGCAAAATTGTAGATACTAAAGTATCATCCGGTGTGCCGAGCCTGTGGCCCTGGATGTAATCTTTCTAAATAAAGTAAATCTTATGTATGTTGTCGTCGAGCACGCCCTGGCTTTGATGAGTGCTAAACCTGTAATGATTTTCTCACCTCTAGCAGCAAGAAGAAGAGGACAGGCTCCACGCAGATACATCATGCGAACAAATCGTATACAATACATTAACTTACCCACGTCCCTGTTGTGGAGCACAAATTGATAAATTCGTTTAGGAGCCCTGAATCTGACCCTCCACACAGGGTTCTTGTCTTTCGATGCTGTGTTGGAGCAACTCTTCTGGGTGTTTCGTAAGTACCCGTTAGTGTTGCCATCAACCGCCCGCCAAGACTCCAGGGGTACATCATCATTATATTGTGTTGACGACTGCCATGTTTCTTGTTTCAAGGCAACGTTTCGACCTGAAATTATACGCATAAACATTACTGAATATTCATGCCGATAAGCGTAGGCAGTCATGTTTTACCATCTCATACGATCACCAGAGTCGTAGATCAGCTCCGTGTACTTGTCTCGACCATTTCATGGAGCTAAGACATCGATATATTTACTTCTCTGCCTTTCCCTTGTTGTTTTCTCCTCAATCTTGCCAGTTGTCACCAAATTCTCCAGTTTATGTCTTCTCATAACGTGTCCACAAAATTGTGATTGTCTTACGTCTAATTTCTCTAATCAGTTTACAGTTTTCATTTGCTTCGTGTAGGACTTTATTTCTTCTGTCTGTCCATGGTATTCTTTGCATTTTCCTCAGAAACTACATATCCACTGCCATTAGATGTTTTTCAGCTTGTCTGACATTCCCCACGTCAGACATTCATACAAAAGTGCAGGTGTTGTGTAGCATTTCAACACTCTATATTGGCATGTATGTTTTTCATCTTGTAGCTACCTTAACCATAGCGATTCTTGTGTTAATCTCTTCAAAGCAACCCCCATAAGATGTTATGACTGTTCCGAGTTAGCTGTACCCGTTCACTTGTTTAAGAATATTCTCAATTTCGCTCATGTTACATTGTGCTATTTCTATCTTCCTACTGAATTTTAGAGCGTTTTTATATGAGTGTAGACCTGGAAGTACACTAAAACTCATACCCATATAGGCACTGGAAGTCTCTACCAGACAACCAGGGTGATGTGGTTGCTGAGACGAATGTTGTGAATATCTTGGACCACCAGAGAAACTAATAATGATTACCTGGAAGAGGCTAATGAAGTTAGAACATTATATACACTGTAAGAAAGAAACAGCCAGCAATCTTTGGTCGTGTGATGAGGCATTGGAGAACATCGTGACAACTGGAAGGATAAGTGGAAAAAGAAACAGGGTCAGACTAAGAGAAATGATGCTGGATGGACTGAGACGGTGGCACATCAGCAGAGTTGATCAAGAACACCAAGAACTGAGATCTGTGGAGAGACATGAACACCTACTCCAGTTAGCGAGGCGCATGATAATGGTGATGAAGTATGGTTGGATCACAATGAGGCTTGATAAAGCCAGACTGAAATTAGTTGGATAGTGAGGAATGTAACGGATAACATTATAACTCCTCTTGGATTATTAATCTGGAGTTTTCCATTTCAGTACAAATGTACACCTCTCTATCGAACTCACTTTATATACTCTCACCACCTCTATCAGCTTCTTAAATCTCATGATCGCCATCAGTCATGCAGGTATAACCATCTCCATCGTCCATAAGCCTACTCATGTCCACGGCTAACTTCTCTACAGCTTCTCTCACTCTAAACATTGCAAAGACTCAATCTCATAATCTCAACAACCCTGTTAAAGTCGCATTTGTTAACATGATGAGTCTTCCAGGAGTACAACTACTATGCTTTTCTATGTCTTGATCTTCCGCAAATAGTTCTTTAATGGTGTAATTTGCCGTTGGTTCTTCTTCTGTGTTCTGTTCGTCACGCGGTGTTGTTACGGCCTCTGCTTCGCTGGTTTCTTTACATATATTGCAATATATATATATATATATATATATATATATATATATATATATATATATATATATATATATATATATATATATATATATATATATATATATATATATATATATATATATATATTGCAATATATAGGTTATGACCAAGAGGGGGGTCAGGACACAACCTTATTGTGCTCTGGATCTTATGGTGAAGGGTTCTGAATGTCCTCCATTTGTTCTCACTGTGTATTCACTGTTGTTGTACAAGCTTCTATATAAGTTTTGGTGTCCGCCTCGAGTACTGGAGGTCCCTGATTCAAGCCCCGGTGAGGGCCGGAATTTTTTCACGTGGACTTCTAGTAACAAAATTTTCCCTGGTCTTTGGGTAGTGAGATCGGACGTCTGTGTGCATTTTTGCGCACGTAAAAAATCCCTTGGCAGTTGGAAACCGGAAAAGAGTAGCCTAGCGGCCCTACCCGGGCAAAATTTCGAGTTACAAATCTAACCAAAGTATTTCAGGGTCTTCGCCGGTGCTATGGAGTTCATGCACTGATCTGAGAATCTCCGCACTCAGGCTTGAGTTAGCAATAGAACGGAGCACTTATGGGTTACAAATGTATGTCGTGATGTTGATCCGTCGACTAAACTAAACTAAACTAAACTAAACTAAACTAAACTAATCATAGGTTTTTTAAATGTATATTCACTCCATATCGTTTAGGGGATGTCCCTCAGCTTGTTTCTATCTACTCTATCAAATGCCTGTTCTTGGTCAACAAAGCCTAAGTAGAGTGTTTCATTAAACTCGATTGATTTTTCTATAAGATGTCTACGATGATCCTTTAGTTGAGTTTAGTCGATGGATCAACATCACGGCACACGGGTGCAACTCATAAGTGCTCCGTTCTCCTCATAACTCAAACCTGAGTCTGAAGAAACTCAGCTCAGTGCACGAAACTCCGTAGCACTGGTGAGGATCCTGAAATACTTTGGGTAGATTTTTAACTCGAAATTTTGCCCAGGCAGCCCCGTTAGGCTACTCTTTTTCGATTTCCAACTGCCAAGGGATTTTTTACGGGCGCAACAATACACACGTGCGTCCGATCTCACTACCCAGAGACCAGAAGAAATTTTATTACCAGAAGTCCACGAGAAAAAATTCCGGTCATCACCGGGGCTTGAACCCGGGACCTCCAGCACTCGAGGCGGACACCATACCTCGAGACCACGCATCCTTCATTTGTTTTTCCTAAATCAGTGTTGTGTTTCGCTTAGCTGTGTTTCTATTGTAGGTCGTAATCTGTCCTAAAGAATCTTGCAAAATATCCAGTATGACTCTAAAGGAAAATGCCTCTGTAGTGTATGCAGTCTCTTTTGCTGTCTTTGTTTTTTCCAATTTCGGATAATTATGGCGCTTCCCCAGTTTCGTGATGTCTGTTGTTCTACTCAAACATGGTTAAATAGTCTATGTAACCATACTGTTCCTACTTCTCTTACTGCTTTAATTAGTTCATTTGGTATTTTATCTTATCCATAATTTGTATATTTATGTCGCTTCCCCAGTCTCGTTGTGTCTGTTGTTCTACCCTAACATGGTAAATAGTCAATGCAGCCATGCTGTTCCTACTTCTCTTGCTGCTTTAATTAGTTCATTTGGTATTTCGTCTTATCCCGGTGGTTTATTCAATGAGGCTAAAATGACGGCTTCTCCAATTTCTTTTTTTCAGTATGTCTGGTTCTAGTTTTTTGATCGTATGTGTGTCCATTTATTGAATTCCTGTAACATGGGTGGAATGTTGAGAGGTTGTTTTAGAATTTGTTTTTGTTCACTTATTGGTTCTCTTTTTTTTTACGCTGCTAATTACTTCAATTGGGTCACAGATTTCTGCTCTGGTTCTCATTGCACTGATTTTTTGTAGAAGTTTCCAGCTGCTTACTTGTAGTTTTTATTTCGTGTTTCTCCATACTCCTCCAAGCCATTTTGTTATTCTGTCTTTACTATTCTATACTCGTGTCTTCTTGCTTTTTTTATTCTATGTAACCACGATCCTGTTTGCTGTTCACCCACTTTTTATATTTTTCCTTTTTGTCTGTTGCTGCTTTCTTTACCTGATCATTTCACCAACTTGCTATTTCCTTTATCCGCATTTTGCGTTTTTTCGTGTTTCCACGTGTTACTTTTACAGTATTAAAAATGCTTCATTTGAACATGTCCCATTATTCGTCCACTGGTTTTCTTTCTAGGTAATTTTAAAAATATTTCAATTAGTTCTTTTTCATAATTTGCCTCACTGCATCGTCTTTGAGATTTTATAAGTTTACTAATTCGCATGGCATGTCTGGTCTTTGTTTGCTTTTTCTATTGATTCTTCCGTGTTTATTATTTAAGCTGGGCACTGCCCTTGCATCTAATATATTTCGCTTTCTGTTATTTCTTGTTAATATAAAATCAATTTGGCTTTTGATATCTAGATCGTTCCATTTATACCAGATGTATATTTGTGAGGCTTTGTGTTTATAAAATGTGTTTGTTATATAGAGGTCGTGTTTGCTGCATAGCTCTATCATTAACATTTCTTTCATTGTGTTGGTCTCCAAAATGCTCCAAGTTGTTTTTCTATGTCCGTTCTGATACGTCCTAGCCTTTCATTGAAGTCTGTCATAACTATGATGTTGTCCTGCTACTCTATTGTATTTAGCACGTCACTTCTCGCATTCTTGCTCATTTTTATTTGTATTACATGTTGCGTATATCTGTACATATGTAGTAATTGACTGTTATTGTATTCTCACTGTTATTATTCTTTCTGATGTATATTTCATTTCTAATATTTTACTTGCTAGCCGCGGTTCAATGACTATTCCTACACCCGTGCCTTGCGCTTTCTTGCTGTTCCAAGAAAGGAGTAGACAAACGTATAACTGTGGTGGATCTCCTTGCACCCTTCCCCTTTTATTCTGGTGTCCGCTATTCCCATTAGTCCAATTTGCCTCTCTTCTATTGTTTCTATAAGTTTTTCTACTTTACTGTTAAAACCACAGATGTTCAGTGTACATATTTTTCGAATCGCTGATCTATCTCGCAATCCTTTAACATAAAGTGCACATATTTGACTTCAAAATTTCCTGATGTCGCATCTGAACACTTGAACTATTGCACATCGTTCCCGTACACGGAAGTTGCACACTCAACCTTTGCCATTCCTTATTTACTTTATAAATCATTAAAGGTTAACCCAAAAAACTGCCATGGTAAAAGAGCTAAGCCCCCGGGACATATGGTGCTATACCCATGTTTTATATAGCAATAAACACTCGGTGGGTCATCGGTCATTTGACTTCCCACGCCATTTCCTGGTGGGTCATCTGGTCAGCTCCACACTGACCGCCTTGACTTCCCAAGCCATTTCCTGGTGGGTCATCTGGTCAGCTCCACACTGACCGCCTTGACTTCCCAAGCCATTTCTTGGCATCCCACTTTAGACTGGGTCGACCTGGGATCCCTGGCCAGTTTTTACAATCTGCCTCGATGAGGATTTTAACCTAAGACTCACGGGCCGGCAAGTGAGCGTCTGGTCACCATGCCACAGCCGCTCCCATTCCTTATTTATATTTTACATCATTTGTGTGTTATGTACCGACAATACATTTTTTCATTAGCCCTGTCTGTTCTTTATCTGAAGAAGGTCATTATGACAGCAGCGTCAATATGTTTGTCGTGGCTATATTAATTTATTATATATTTCTTTGAAGTTATTTTATTATTACTATTATTATTATTTATTTTTGCTATACATTTTTTCCGCTGTGATTGTTGTTTACCAGGGCTGAGTTATTAAGATGAGTACTTGAGTCTGTGCCTGTCGCTTTCCCGCATATATCTGGTTGCTTCTTTTTCACGTTGTCACATCCTGCTGCGGCCGTGATGTCTCTAGCATTTGGCACTTGAGGACTGCTCTGTCGGGCCACATAAGTTGACAACCTTTGGCGGCTAATGTTTCAACTATTTGTTGATGACACATTTGGGCATTTCTTAAGATTTCTAGGAACTTATGTGAGGTTTGCCTAGCGGGAGGGAACCTTGACTTCACAAGTCTCAATAACAAAGAAGAAGGATGAGGAAGAGAAGGAGAGTAAGAATAATAATAAAAAAAGAGTATGTCCTTTCAAGGATGTTGCTATCAACCTCACCTCCAGGTTAGATTGTATAGGCAATTTGACGTACAACAGCTTGTCATTGCTTTCTAAAGGAGAAATCGTGGTTGAGGTGTAACTGACTAATGTTGACAACAATCCCGTTACAGTGTAATGGTTACACTGACGTCAGCGTACTGGGAGTTTAAATGTAAGCCCATTAAACCCCGCCACGATGCAGACGTCTGAGAATAATAATAATAAGAAGAAGAAGAACAATAACAACAACAGGAACAAGAACAATACAAACATCAAAACTTACTACTTCTACTACTGCACTTCACCGTCCACATACATCATCTACCTAAGTGACAATTTCATGCCATCACCTACCTATGTGACATTTCCATGCCATCACCTACCTATGTGACAATTCCATGCCATCACCTACCTATGTGACAATTCCATGCTATCACCTACATATGTGACAATTCATGCCACCACTTACCCCCACTAATGAAGAAGGTGCAAACACTTGCAACATCAGGTCCCCTGATGACGACATCCCGAGCCGCTACACCAGGCTCACAAAACACATCCACAACGGTTTCTGTCAGTCTGATTTGTTTACACTTCGACAGCGGGAGAGCGTTGATCTCGACAGAAGTGCCTATGCTGATATTTAACTCGGCATCTGGAAGTAAGATACAGTTTTCATATCATTGGATAAACATGTGAAGGTATTTCCTTTGCAAATAAGCAAAGCGGTGCCCAGTTAACTTCTTGTTCCTCGTTCAATTTGCCAACATTCTCAATGCGTACTGTTAAATGCCCCTTCTCGTTGACAACATCCTTCTCCTTCCGTTACGCCTACGTTTAGACTTCATTCTCAATATGTTAAAGACAATCAACAGTTAACCATCTCCATGGAATGTTTCCTCAGTTCGTGCCGTTATAGACCAACAAGGGTTTCATCAATTACATGGCTTCGGTCGTCTGTCTGCAATGGTTAGTTCATTGAGCACGTGGCATCTCCGTGTTTTGTACTGCACACAGTCTGAAGATTACTGCTTGTTCGGTTCTGTAGGGGTCTTAATATCTTCCTAATAGTCGTTAGTCGTTAGTCGCGGTTCCAGCTTCACGGCACAGGGTTATCCCATAATGCTCCGTTCAGGTGACTGTGTCTTCCTATGTGATTGGATGCTCTAGTTTGTCTTTGGTTATGTAGCCGCTTCTTATAAATTTGTTTCTCTTTTTTTTTTCAAGCTAATGTAGTTTTCCGTCTTATTTTTTCCAGTTTGTCAACCTCTTCCTTTCCAGGTATCCTTCAGTGAGACGGCGGATCTATTGTATTACAGTGCGACCATTTTTGGATTTCATACATTGTCCATGGAACTATATTCTTTGGTATGCTATATTTTCTATCTTTCCGTGGTTGTCTATGTGTGATCTACCCAATTCGTTAATGAGCTCTGTGTTTATGTCTCTAGTTATATTTATTCTGCATTCTTTAATCCTGGATTTGCTTGTTCTGTCAACATTTGGTCAGGCTGCGATACCGTTTTCAAGAACTAGTCCCACTTTTCCACTTTATATCTTCTTGAGAATTTAAGAACTTGAGAATTTGAGCATTGGAGAACTTGCAATTTTTAGAATGTGAGAATTTGAGAAGTCAAAAGCAGCCTATATTGTAAAAAATAAACCTGTAAAGACCCGCTTCTGACGCCATAAGGAGTCCTTGGTGTGTGGTGCGCTTCCATAGTTATAGACCAATCGGTATTGGCTGGGTGATGTTGCCAATCTTACACTGGTCGACTTTACTCCCCAGGATCATTCCCTGGTACATATTGTAGGCTCGGGTCGGGGGAAAATCTCCTACCCAGAAGAGCATTCGAACATATGACTACCGGG
This sequence comes from Cepaea nemoralis, assembly GCA_014155875.1. Taxonomy (NCBI): domain Eukaryota; kingdom Metazoa; phylum Mollusca; class Gastropoda; order Stylommatophora; family Helicidae; genus Cepaea; species Cepaea nemoralis. The sequence goes on from JACEFZ010027662.1 coordinate 198,957, forward strand.
CCGGCAAGCAAATGAGCTAGTCACTGCGCCACAGCGGCTCCCCCTCTTCCTCCGTGTGCCGGAAATAGTGGTTGTGAATGTAATTCTTTGCACTACTCTCGATATATTTGTCTCAACCAGTCTTCCGTGTGAGGTAACGATCAAAGGCGGCAACCTGGCCAGTTTGAACTTGTATCCAGACGCAGTATCTTTCCAATGAACAATAGCTCCGATTGTTTAGTTTAGTTTAGTCGATGGATCAACATCACGGCACACGGGTGTAACCCATAAGTGCTCCGTTCACTCCGAACTCAAACCTGAGTCTGGAGAAACTCAGCCCAGTGCACAAACTCCGCAGCACCGGCGAGGATCCTGAAATACTTTGGGTAGATTTTTAACTCAAAATTTTTTGCCCGGGCAGCGCCGTTTGTCTACGATTGTTGTTTTAGTTTAGAAGAAGAACATCCAGCATATTCTTGTCTTCGCAATTGCGGTCAGCATGGCCGAATGGGTTAGAGCGCTTGTTCTTAAACATCCGATGTGTTGATGCCGAGGTAGCGCGTTCAACCCCTACACCGGTCAGTTGGACTGAAATGTTGACTTCTCGTCCTTGACTTGGGGACGTAAATTATAGTACCTCAGAAGTCGGAGTAGGTTCCATATTGTTGTTTGCCCATCAAGAATGATGATGACCATTCATTTCATCCAGTGGGGTTGAAAGTATGGAGCCGTGGGTTCTAAGATGGCTGAAAAGGCCTATTTTGGCTCGAAATGTTCTTTGACAATGTGGACAAAGAATGCTTGATGTTTCTGGAGGAGGATTTCCTGCAGTGGTTTTTCTGTCCTGCCTTTTCTTTACAGCTCTTGCAGTCCTGGTTGCCTCACACATGACTGCACCCTTGTGTAATGATGCACGCCACGAATTTCGGTCTCTGGCTGCAGTCTCCCAGGTGTCATGATGAATCCAAAAGCATTCTTTAAAGTGTTTCCTCTGGCCGCCTTGGGAGCGTTTACCACAACGCAGTTCGTTGTAAAAAATTTGTTTAGGGAGCCTGCGAGTCAAGTGACCAGCCCAGCGAATCTGATTCTTCATCAGTAGAGTGTGGATACTGGGCATGGACGCTCTTTCTAGGACTTCAGTGTCTGGGATTTTGTCTTGCCATTTAATCTTCAGTAGCTTCCTTAGGCTGACTGTGTGGAAGTGGTTTAATTTCCTAGCGTGTCGCTGATAAACAGTCCAGGTTTCACAAGCATATAGCAGTGTGGATAATACAACTGCTTTGTAGACTTTTAGCTTTTTTTTACTCCAGGGAATAATCACACTGTGCCGAATATCAAAGTGAATGATCATAGACTAAGTGTTATGGACAAATTCACCTATCTTGGCAGCACTGTGTCACAAGCTGCCACAATTGATGACGAAGTGAATGCAAGAATCTCCAAGGCCAGTGTGGCCTTTGGCAGACTGTACAAGAATGTATGGGACAGAAATGTAATAAGCCTGCAAACAAAGCTAAAAGGTTCCATATTACAGTAGACAGTACTACCTGTAGACGGCACACACCAAACCCGACATCCCACATTGTGCTAACGGCTTCGGGTGGAGGAGCGCAGTTGGGAGGTTAAAAGCCTTATCCTAGGTGTACGGAAATGCAACCTAAAGACTACATGTCTCTAGGCCTTGGTCGGCAATAGATCTACGATCGAAGCTCGACAGGCGAACAGTGAGAGCATTGCTTTCCTGGTTCTTTAGCTTGCCATGTTCCAGATGTATTGGTGTTACCTTTCCTCTGGAGTAAACTAGGCAAGCCGAGAGAGGGCTCATGCTGCATGGGCAATACATGGTCTCTACACTTCAGCTATGGAGAGGTATAACTCTGTGGTCTGGGTGTGGTTAGTATGGCTTTTCTAAAGCACAATATAACAAACTATCGTCTGTCAAGACGGCCAGGTGGCAGTGATATTTCTCAAGAATAATCGATCGACGTTAGCAACATGCCTTGGTCTGCCAAGATTGTCATTCGGGTTCATTGTCCAGCAGAGATTTGGATCAGTCCGGCCTCCAAGTGAGATATGGATAATTGTCATAATTTTGGGGAGGATTGGATGTGAAGGAAAAGGCAGAGGGATACATTTTAAAAATAAAATATGTCTTTATATTCATTGCTCGTTAGTCGTTTTTTACAATATATGTTGTATGCATTTGTACTCCCCCTTCCTCCTTCCACAGTACATGTAAAGCATTTATATACATTTCTGCCACAATAACTGTAAAGCATTTATACTCCCCCCCCCCCCAATACCTGTAAAGAATTTATATACTCTCCCTCTCCTCCACAATGTTTGTAAAGCATTTAATATACACCCCCCCCCCCATCCACACCCCCCCCCCCCCGCCCCATCCACAATACCTGCAAAGCATTTATATACATTTATATACTTCCCCCACAATACTGTAAACCATTTATATACTTTACCCTCACAATACTGTAAAGCATTTGTATGCTTTTCCCCCACAATACCTGTGAAGCATTTATATTCTTTTTCCCCCACAGTACATGTAAAGCATTTATATACATTCCCTCCACAATACCTGTAAAGCATTTATATACTTTTCCTCCACAATACATGTAAAGCATTTATATACATTCCCCCAACAATACCTGTAAAGCGTGTACATACTTTTCCCCCCACAAATCTATAAAACATGTATATACCACCCCCTCCCCATAATTCCTTCAATATGTTGTTTTTTCCCATATCCCAAAGCAGTTTCCGTTTCCGGGTCTGTTATTGGGCAGGACCGTATAGTTTTATAGGCCTGAATACATGGAGCAATAGATGGCCAATCTTATCATTGTTATTATCATCATCATCTTCATCGTTACCATTACTGTTGTGGCGAAACGCCAATGGCTCATGTCCTCATGCTTTCTTTTATTTTTGGTAAACAGGGGGAAACAGCTTTCGGGAACCCTCAGTTCTCTTATTCGTTCAAGCACTATGGAAGATAGTTCTCTGGGATACTTTAACAAAACGATCTTGGTAATAGAATAATTAGATATATGTCTTTGCTTTGGGGGAAAACCCGCTAGGGCGCTTTGCGCCAAATACACACGGGTTCAACTTCTGGGGGATAAACAATGTCCGTTGAATCAAGTATGATGTCTAGACTGCCTCATGTCTATGTGACACTTCAAAGAGTGCGACAAATGAAGCGCAGCATGCTGATGGTTGAAGGAAAAGGTAATAATTGGGTTTTATTGAATACTGCTAGACCTTGGTTTATAAAGATAACTGGTTGTCTCGACTGGTGAGACGAATTGGCGAGACGGCAGTCTTGCAATATTGGGAGTAGATTGACCGTTGGCCAATCTAGCTAAGCGTCTTGTTCTTGGCATCGCTGGGGAGTGAATCTGAGCAATATATCTCCCCAGGGGATTGCATTTGTTCTTGGCGGCAGATGAGCTGTTGCTATCTTTCCTTCTACGGCCTGAACCGGGCATACTGTCATCTTTCTTTAGAATATAATCATTGGATAGCTACAGTATGCCGGAAGGAGGGAAGGGCTCCGTGGGAATGGGATCCACCAATCTATGATCTATTTTCAGCAGCCCGAGGGAGTTGTATCTTCTTTTCTGTTCTTGCTGGGAATGGGGAACTACCCTGAGTGCCATACATCCTCACTACTATAATATTAGTTAAGGGGGAGAAACACATATCCTTAAACACAACACACCACAGGAGCTTTGTCGTGAGAAAGGCATTGTTTGCAAGGGAGAGAGAAGCCGGGAAACGAATGTGCCCAATAATAATAAAGGCAGGGTATGAGTGTGGAGAGTGAGTCTTGTATGCAAAAGGGTGCATAGGGTAGCCGACAGGACGTCTACAAGATGGAGGTCTACTCAAGCCAGGACGTAGCCAATCCAGGGGCTACCTGACATGTCAGACCCATTCACACAGGCCACTTATCTAATTGATTAGGTAAGCCAAAATGTATAACCAATTTATTAACTGAGGCCCAATTGGACCTCAGGATTGTGGTGCATGAGTCAGCCCGGTCGCTCACTAATCTTTGTCATCTACATGACCGTAAAGTGAGTTGAAAGACCCTACAGGGCTTCTATGCCTAAAGCTATATGCAACTGATGAAGCCAGGGCAAGTCAGTGGCCATACCAGGTAGAATGTTTCTAATTATGAGGGAGAATCAGGACTAAAATTAAACGAGTGACAATACCGCAACTCAAGTCTTCTCATCGACTTAGGGTCGAGTGTTTGCTGATGATTCTGGTTGGACTTACGCCTAATTCCCATCCTTGTCCGGGACAGTGAAAGACTTTGAATCATTCCCTATACACAATCTGGTCTCATGATATTATTGTTTCCCAACCAAAATTGTGCCAAGTGATCCCATGGCAATTTCCCAGACCAGATGAGTGACTATATCGTGTTGGCCACGGAAACCTGAAAGCTGTTGTTCGAACAACCTACGGTGGAAAGAGAGACCACAAACTTTGTCCGGTGAGGTGGATGTGAACTAACAAGACAATATTGAGATCTGTGGTCTATGATGTTCAGAGCTTTCTTGCTTCATGTCTGGACTAGAGTTATCTCCTCAGTTTGTTTTTTTTAAAGACTTTTATAGGTTCATCTGTCTTGATGTTTTTCTGTGTTGTCCTTTATTACGGTATTAAATTCTAATTATAGTTACTGGGACGATCGTCATGTTAGGTTTGTGTCAGCCAGAAATACACTGCAGGAAATAGACCCCGAGGTCGAAAGAGAGAGTGACAGTGAGTCCGGGGAACGGAGGAGGGTTGGCAGCAAACACCTATCCCAGCCAGGGCGAAAGAATAGTTTTGAAACATTGTGACAGGAGAAAATGGGACCCTCCCCATAGCTTGTTACAACTGTTATAATCATCACTACCATTATTAATATCATTATGAGTGAGTACAATTATTATTATCATTATCTCCATTACCATTATTATTATAATCACCACTATCATTATTATTATCATTATAATTATCAGTATTGTTGTAGTCATCACTCAATCAATCAATCATGTGCCATGCCGGAAAGCATGGGCGGTCATGACTCGCCATTTCACTCGATCACCAGTGTCGTGGATCACCTCAGTGTTCCTGTCTCGTTCATGCCATGTGGCCAAGCCATCCAGGTATTTTCCTCTCGGTCTTCCTCTTGGTCTGTTCCCTTCGATCTTGCCAGTTGTCACTAAGTTATCCAATCCATTTCTTCTCACAACATGTCCAAAACATTTTTGACTGTCTACGTCTAATTTCTCTAATCAGGTTACGAGTTTTATTTGTCTCCTGTAGTACTTGGTCATTGGTTTTTCTTTCTTTCCATGGTATTCTTTGCATTTTCCTCAGAAACCACATTTCCGCAGCCATCAGATGCTTTTCAGCTTGACTGCTCATTGTCCAAGTTTCACATCCATACAAAAGAACAGGCTCTATGTATCCCCTCAACACTCTTTTTCTCGCTTCAATTGACATCTTTCCATTGGTCAGAATGTTTTTCATCTTGCTAAAGGCTACTTTCGCCATGGCGATTCTTGTCATCACTACCATTATCCAATATAATCTTCACTGCCATCATCAATCTAATCATATCTACCATTGTCATTATCTTCACAACTCTATCATGATCGCCATCAGTAACATTATCACCCTTCTCACGAATTTCATAACTACTAATATCACTTATCATTACCATCATTATCCTCAACACTGTTATTATCAGTATCATCACTACCATTACCATTATCATTATTACTCTGAGCATTATTATTATCATCATTACCATTATCATTTCAATGGCTAGATTGATTGATTGATTGATTTAGGAACCGACATCACAGCATTCGGGGCATTCCCATAAGCGCTCCGTCCCCATCCTCAGCAGCCAGCGAAGAGTTCCAACACTAATAGTTCCAGTAGCAATCTGATTATGATTTAAATGGCTAGATACGAATTCAGTAGTAGATGTATTATCAGATGACAAGCGCGGGAGTTGAACACTCGCCCGATCGTGGTCC
>JACEFZ010027662.1:207500-215000 GCA_014155875.1 Cepaea nemoralis
TTAATTTTTGTGAAAGTGTCTGTAATGTCTGTCTCAGCGCCTCAGTAATTCCCAGGCAGTTGGTATTCACTATGGAGATTAGAACAAGGATTACCATAGCAAAAGTAGTCTTTGTCTAGATGGAAATCTTCATGCACTAGATCCTTTGTCTAGATGGACAACATCATCATGTACTAGATCCTTTGTGACATATTTCATGTGGTTGCTGTGGATTGTGACATATTTCATGTGGTTGCTGTGGATTGTGACATATTTCATGTGATTGCTGTTTATTGTGACATATTTCATGTGGTTGCTGTGGATAGTGACATATTTCATGTGGTTGCTGTGGATTGTGACATATTTCATGTCTTTGCTATTGATTATGACACACTCAATGTCTTCTCTGTTGATTTATAATGCTCCATGTCTTCGCTGTTGATTGTGATCGTTGGTTGGTATGTAGTTATGTCCATAGACTTTATTTGTGTTTTGTTTAATTTTAGAAGGAAATGTGTGTTTTCTCTATGTCTCTTGATAAACTCTTCTAATTCTTTAGTGCTATTTTAAAGGAGAGCCATGGCATCTTAATATCTAAGTTCTGGAACTGGATTTACACCAATTACAAATGGATCAAAAGTGTCTATCGCCTCATTTTTTTTAGAACAACATTCATCCATAAAACTGAGCTTTTTGTGAAAACAGTATTAGAACCACATACATCCAGAAACACTGGGCTTCTTGTGAAGACAGTACTAGAATAACACGCATTCACAAAAGCGGGAATAAGTGTGTACACATCACTAAAACAGTTGTTTTTCCCCAGTGTCATTAAGAATTTCTTCATTTGATCTCTTGTCTGTAAAGGTTTAGTTTAGTTTAGTTTAGTTTAGTGGACGGATCAACATCACAGCTCACGGGTGTAACCCATAAGTGTTTCGTTCTACTCCTGACTCAAGCCTGAGTCTTTTCTGTTAAAAACCAGTCTTTGCATCACGCAATGTTGCTACATCCCACACGCTGCCAGTATCTGTTGATCTCTTCTCTTTAGATATCATGTTTCAGAGCTTCATAGTGCTAGTATTGTTCAAAATGTTGAGATGTTCATAACTGTATCAGCTGTTATAGACACTTACTGCTATTTATGTACCATCAACACTCTCTACCATCAGTGTTCTATACCAGCATCACTTTATACCATCAATGTTCTATACCATCAGCACTTTATACCATCAATGTTCTATACCATCAACGTTCTATTCCATCAATGTTCCATACCATCAACGTTCTATACCATCAATGTTCTATACCATCAACGTTGTATACCATCAATGTTCTATAAAATCAACACTTTATACTATCAATGTTATACACCATCAACACTCTCTACCATCAATGTTCTATACCATTAACACTCTCTACCATCAATGTTCTAAACCATAAACACTCTCTGCCATCAATGTTCTAAACCATCAACACTCTCTACCATCAATGTTCTATACCATCAACACTCTCTACCATCAATGTTCTATACCATCAAAACTTTGCATCATCATTGTTCTATACCATCAATGTCCTATATCATCAACATTCTCTGCCATCAATGGCCTATACCATCAACACTCTCTGCCATCAATGTTTTATAAAATCGACACTTTATACCATCAATGTTCTATACCATCAACACTTTATACCATCAATGTTCTATACCATCAACACTTTATATCATCAATGTTCTATACCATCAACACTTTATACCATCAATGTTCTATACCATCAACATTTTATATCATCAATGTTCTATACCATCAACACTTTATACCATCAATGTTCTATACCATCAACACTCTCTGCCATCAATGTTCTATAAAATCGACACTTTATACCATCTATGTTCTATACCATCAACACTTTATACCATCAATGTTCTATACCATCAACATTTTATATCATCAATGTTCTATACCATCAACACTTTATACCATCAATGTTCTATACCATCAACACTTTATACCATCAATGTTCTATACCATCAACACGTTATATCATCAATTTTCTACACTATCAACACTTTTTACCATCAATGTTCTATACCATCAACACTTTATACCATCAATATTCTTTACCATCAATTTTCTGTACCATTAACACTCTCTACCATCAATGTTCTATAAAATCAACATTTTATCCCATCAATGTTTTATATCATCAGCAATCTCTAAAATCAACGTTCTATACCACCAACACGCAATACCATCAATATTCTATACCATCATCACTCTCTACTATCAATGTCCTATGCCATCAAAACTCAATACCATCAATGTTCTTTAACATCAGCACTTTCTACCATCCATGTTCTATAATATCTATGTTCTGTGCAATCAAGTTCTATATCATCAATGTTCTATACCATCTATTTTGTATACCATCAACGTTCAATATCAACAACGTTTATGCGTTATAAATTGTTGATAAGATCTTTTGTATTTCACTATGTTAGTCATCTTTTAATAGTATATGCCACATAAGTGTGTAGATACGTTTTGATGATATACCCTTGTTCTGATACAAAACATGGCATTATTTCTGCTCTGCTTTACTACATATTTATATCTTGTTTAATCTAGTTCCTTAATATTCAGCTACTTACCTATTTAGCTACCTGCCTACTTATTTATATATCTACCTTTCTATGCATCTTCCCATCAACCCGTTTATCCATCTAGTTATTTGCCTATATTTTTACTCACCTATCTACCTCATCATCAAGTTCCAGTCCCCCTGGCGTCGGGCGTTCATGACTTTCCACAGATCTCGGTCTTTGGCTTTTCTGGATCAGCTCCGTTGATGAAATTCCTCCACGCCACCGTCTCAATCCATCCAGCATCATTTCTCTTGGTCTTCCTCTCCCTCTCTTCCCCTCAATCTTTCCATTTGTCACAATGTTCTCCAATGCCTCTCTTCTCATCACATAACAAAGAAAGCTGTTTGTCTCTTTCTTATTGTTGCATATCATGTTCTAGTTTCATTAGCCTCCTTCAGGCAGTCGTTGTTAGTTACTCTGGCTGTCCAAGGAATTTGCAACATTCGTCTCAGGAACCACATCTCTGTTGCTTCTAAGGTCTTCCTAATTTGTTAGTTTACATACAGCAATACAGGTTCTATATAGCATTTTAGCACTCTCTTTCTCACATTCAATGATAGTGACTTATTCCATAGAATACTCTTCATTTTCCAAAATGCAGCCTTGGCTTGCCCTATTCTGCTCTTATTTCTGTTGTGCATCTTCCATCTGATGTTATAAATATACTTTCCATGAAACGAGAAAAAGAGTGTTTAAATGCTACCTAGGGGGCTAGGTATTTGAAACTATCCACCTGCTTAAGAATTTTCTCTTCTATTTCTATTTCACAATTTGGTGTCACCTTTTTCTGTGATATTACCATTATTACTGTTTTCTTGATATTCAAGGATAGTCCTTTGTTTGCACTCTCTGTTACTACATAATCCAACAATTGTTTGTAGATGTGTAGCATTATCCGCAACCAATACTGTGTCATCTGCATAGCATATATTGTTTATATTATAACCTCCGATTAGTATTCCTGGCATCTCTTTAATCCCTCTCATTATTACTTCGCTATAGTGGGAGAAGAGATCCGGTGACACAAACAGACAGACCTATCTACCTACTCAACAATTTACTTACAAATCTTCTCGCACTTACCTATTCAACAACCTTGTTGCCGGTCGTTCTACTTAGCTCCAAACTACCTAGTTACCTGTTTACCCACCTACAAAGTAGCCTACCTACTGTGTATCTATCTAGCTATCTACATACTCTGTTACATACACACCTACCTGGCAGCATGCTGAGATAGTTATAATTAACATATACACAATAAAACATATGTAGAGACCAAAATGCAAGCAGGCAGGAATACATACATGCACATATACTGACAGACATATGCAAAATTACACACATTCACGTGGACATAAGGACACACACAGACATTGCACACGTAAATGTACACGTATACTGCGTACATGCATACAACCATACATGCATAAATCGACAATTAAACATGTGTACGGAAGCAGATTAATGCAGTCCGTCTGTGATGTGACAGAATCACCATCCATCCTTCATGTGCCATGCCGATAAGCGTGGGCGTTCACTTTCTGCCATCTCACTCGATCACCAGAGTCGTGGATCAGCTCCTTGTTCCTGTCTCGACCATGCCATGTGGCCAATCCATCCAGGTATTTACTTCTCAGTCTTCCCCTTGGTCTCTTCCCTTCAATCTTGCCAGTTTTCACCAAGTTCTCCAATTCATTTCTTCTCATAACATGCCCAAAAAATTGTGACTGTCTACGTCTAATACTCCAATCAGTTTACGATCTTCATTTGTTTCTTGTAGGACCTGTTCATTAGTTTTTCTGTCTGTCCGTAGTATTCTTTGCATTTTCCTCAGACACCACATTTCCACAGCCATCAGATGTTTTTCAGCTTGACTGCTTATTGTCCACGCTTCACATCCATACAAAAGGTTCTTTGTAGCACTTCAATACTCTTTTTCTCTTTTCAGTTGATATCTTTTTATTGGACAGTATGTTTTTCATCTTGCAAAATGCTACCTTCGCAATGCCATTTCTTGTTCTAATCTCTTCAAGGCATCTCCCATCAGATGTTATGACTGTGCCGAGATAACTGTATCGATTCACTTGCTTAAGAATATGCCCATTTACTTGTATATCACATTGTGGTATTTCCTTCTTCCCAGTGACGACCATAATCTGCGTCTTCTTAATATTCAGTTCTAACCCTAGTTGTTCACTGTGTGCAACAACCGCATCTACTAAATTTTGCAGGCCCCTTTCATTGTCTGCAATCAAGACTGTATCATCTGCATATCTAATGTTATTGATGTATCGTCCCCCAATGTTGATTCCTTCCATATCTTCTATATTTCTGAAAATATTCTCACTGTACAGGGTAAAAAGATCTGGAGACAATACACATCCCTGTCTCACACCTCTTTTTAATAGGCTGATATTGACCTACATCGTTATCAATTCTGATGGCAGCTTGTTGTATCCAATATATGTTTTTTACAAGCCTAAGGTCTTTTCTATCAATTTGTAGATCTTCAAGCATCCTTATCATGTCGATATGTCTCACTTTATCGAAAGCCTTTGTGTAGTCAATAAAGCAAAGATATAGATCTTTGGTTACTTCTATAGAACGTTCAATTACTGTTATTATATACACATCATTTACTGTGCCCTTGACTTCTACACACCCACATTGTTCTTCTCCTATTTCGGTTTGTATTTTCTTCCTAACTCTTTGCGTGATAATTCTCAGCAGAATCTTCGTGACACAATCACTCACATAAGCAAACTTAAACACGCACAAAAGAATAGCGTACATGTGTACAGATAAACAAACACACACACATAAACACACACATACATACACACGCATACATTACCATACTGGCATCCAGGGCCAAACCAACCGGCGGCACAAACAGAATCATTGGGACATGAAAAGTCTAGACCACAGGAAGCGTTGGAGCAATGATTGGCATATTGGCACTCTGGTCCGAACCAGCCAGGGACACAATCTGCCAAATTGACAAGAACATAATTTGGTTGTTGCTTCTTCTTCTTCTTCTTCTTCTTCTTCTTCTTCTTCTTCTTCTTCTTCTTCTTCTTCTTCTTCTTCTTCTTCTTCTTCTTCTCCCCCTCCTCCTTCTCCTTCTTCTCCTCCTCCTTCTCCTCCTCCTCCTCCTCCTTCGCCTCCTCCTCCTCAACCTCCGCCTTCTTCTTCTTCTTCTTCTTCTTCTTCTTCTTCTTTCTTCTTCTTCTTCTTCTTCTTCTTCTTCTCATAATTTTCTTACCCCTCCTCTACTTCTTCTTCTTCTCCTCCGAGAAGAGGTGGATAATCATCAGCCTTGCACACTGAAGGTCATGGGTTAGTTTTCGGCCTGCGTCGTTCATCTGCTGATCATGTCTGGAGCGACGGAGTTGGTGCAGTGTGTGACGTCATGGTGTGAGTTACGGAGTTGGTGCAGGGTGTGACGTCATGGCGGGAGCTACGGAGTTGGTGCAGGGTGTGACGTCATGGCCGGAGCTACAGAGTTTGAGAAGTGTGTGACGTCATGGCTTGAGTTTGTGCCTGTGTGATGCTCTTGGCGGGGAGCTTGCTGTTCTGCTTAGAGAGACAGGGCCGGATGGAGTAAAACCCTGTGAAATTGTGACTCATTCTCTTCAAGTTAACTTAAGTACGGTAAACACTCTACAACAACACAAGTTTTACTGTACTTTGAAGTGAAGCGACGCGACACAACAGAAGTACTGTGAACGCGACGCCAGATGTGTGTGATTCCCTCATGGCTGAGCGTCGAGGAACAATCTGCAAATAAACAGCAAAGGAACAGTTAAAATTACCATAATGTACAGTTGTTATTTACATAGATTAAACGTCTTTGCACTTGGGTCTCCCCCATAAGTGATTGTTGTCTCCGTGAAGTTCAAGTGTGTGGATGCTGAGTGTACTCGTAGCGAGCTAGTTAAATACGAATACATGTCAAAACACTTTTCTCTGCTGTCATTTCGCGAGATCCCCACTCGAATTGCTACTTGACATCCGTCATCATCATCATCTTCCAATTTTGACGTCAAGCGTTGTGGCGAGGTGTAGCTGATTCTCCAACGCCCGGTGTCTTTGATGTCGTCAATCCCTGTTCTTCTCTGGCGTCTCCTTGCTCTCTTATCAGTTCTTCTTTGATGTAGGGCCAGTGCTGGTAGTTGATGGTGTTGCATTCTAATGAGATGGCCAAACCATTTGATCTTCTGCTTTTCAATATACGTGGCACAAGGTGTTTTGATCAGACTGTCTATCTGATAACATCGTTTCTTAATCGGTATCGGGTAGTTAATTTGGCGGCTCTTCTCAAGCATCTCATCTGGCAAGTGTTGATTTGTCGTAAGAGTCATTTGGATAATGTCCAAGTCTGAGATTGTTAGTATAGGTTTGATGTGAATATGTTATTTATTATCTGTCTTTTTGCGGACATAAATATGTTTGGATTGTTCTGTATTGGTGATAGGTAATATACAAGCGCACTTGCTTTTTGAGATCTGATTTAGATTTCTCTGTCTACTCTGCCATCTCTGTGATCACACTTCCTAGATATTTTGATTGATTGATTGATTTAGAAACCAACATCACAGCATTCGGGGCATTCCCATAAGCGCTCCGTCCCCATCCTCATCAGCCAGCGAAGAGTTCCAACACTAATAGTACCAGTAGCAATCTGATTATATGTCCGTCTCGCCTTTCCTCTGAGCGTCGATCGTCGGCCAAATCCCCTCGTCACTCCTCGCTGTCGCATTCTTGCCAGACCATGGTGATCCATTTGCTCCTCCGAGGTGTACACGTGCTCCCACAAGGCCGCAACCACGTCTGCCTTATCATGCATCAATACTCCACCAAGTTTTGCAGAG
>JACEFZ010027662.1:220000-257500 GCA_014155875.1 Cepaea nemoralis
CGTAATCCCGCATACCCGCCTTCGAAACACAGCTGCGGCCGATTTGACAACAGGCCGCCTTGCCTTGGTTTTTTACGAAATGGTATGCACGCCAATCATTCAGAAAACAATGGCAAACCACTGAACGTAAACTTGCCAAGAGATCACAGCAGCAAAAAATGCTGGTGTTTACTGCGACATCCTGCAAGGAAAATGCAACTAAGATTAACTAACTGGAACAAGTGATGTCAATTAGATGCGAAAATAATTTTTCGTCACCCATAAAAATAAAAAGAGGTATACGGCAGGGGTGCGTTTTGTCCCCAAGCCTCTTCAACCTATACACGTATTGAATGAATTTGTCCAAAAGTCGAATTGCCTGGACTTAATATCAATGGAAGAATCATAAACAATCTTAGGTATGCTGACAGTACAGTGGTACTAGCAGAAAGCGAGCAAGAGTTACAAAACTTAATGGAACAAGTAAACAGGCATTGTGCTGGCTTAGATATTAACATCCAAAAGACGAAAACTATGATTATTAGCACTGGAAAGGAGAGGTCATCAATGAACATCACAGTAAACGGGCAGATACTAGAACAAGTAACATGTTTCTCCTAGCATAGTAGACACCTTGCAGTCTTGACAGACCAAAGTATGTGAGTGGAATGTGGCCAATATTCCAACACAATGTCTGGGCAGAGCTTCAGAGATCATGTGATGCCCAAACGACATGATCCCTCTCTCGGCCTAGTCTTGTGTATTCCAGAGGAATGGGTAACCAATACGTCTGGCACAAGGTAGGCTGCAGACGCTGGCGGCTCAGCGTCAATCCACCAAGACCTCACCACCACGAGCCGGTGGCGAGTTATGGCCAGACCCTGACACCCAAGGGACCCGGCTTAGAGGCGTTCAGCCATGTCCCACAGGTGAGGGCCTTGTAAGTGCCCGGACCATGAGGGCGCGCACATCTGTCATCACAAGTGTCCGGACCTGTGGGAAGCGTGCACTATCGTCAGACTCCCCGCCTGACTTATAGCGGTCCCCGCGACCAGCGGGAATAGGCCCGCCATAGCTACCGCAGGAGATATTTCCTGTCTGTTTGCAAGCAAATCTCCCATACTTCCACTGTGCGGATCTCGCGACCAGCGAGAATAGGCCCGCCGGAGATTATGCTCGTCTGCTGCGAACAAATCTCTACCGATCGACTGAATAAGTAAAGAAACGATAAAAGTAGTGGTATTTCAATTGCGCTTGCGCTCCCACCTATGCTACACCCTTCATGTGTCTTCACAAAGTCGGACTAGAGCATAGCATAGACATAGCATAGAGCTCCTAGCATAGACATGTAATAACAGATGATGGCAAAAGTGAAACAGAAATTAAAAAGATAATAGGAATGATCAAAAATGCTTTCAACAGCATGAAATAAGTATTAACATCTAGAGATATTAACAATACTTTTTTCCAGCGTTTCCATCCTGTTTCAGGATATTGCGGTCAACACCAGCATCTTTCAGCTGTATGTTGATTCCTAGGCTAGATTACGCTCATCAGCACGCCACGACTTTCTGAGCGACTGGCTCCATACTCTCATAAGTCACTGGCGCGACTCGAACCGCTTCTAATTCTCGTCCGCTCACGTCGACCACGAGAGTATTCGGGGTTAACGGAGAAAGCTGCCAACTCCACGGCCAGGGAGCGGGCATTAACAATACATTAAAAATGAGAATTGTAAACTGTAATGTATATTCAAGACTACTATATGGCGCGGAAGTCTGGACATTAAACAATCAATTAGAAAGTCGAATAGTGGCTTTAGAGATGTGGATATACAGAAGAATATGTTATATTTCATGGAAACAAAAACAATCAAATACAAAGGTTCTAGAAAAACTGGGAATGAAAAGAGTTGATTTGATGACAGAAATAAAAAGAGGCAAGTAAAATATTTCGGCCATCTTAAAAGACATAACACTCTTATAAAAACCAAACCGGGGGGGGGGGGGGGGGGGGGGGGGGTAAGGTTGAGGGCAAGCAAGTAAACGTTACTCAACGATAAAAGTGGGAAGATAACATCAAGAGATGGATGGATAGAAATGTGACAGAATGTACAGTAAGAACGAGAGACAGACAGTGTTGGAGATCCATTGCAGCCTACCTTCACTGTGGAGACGGCACCTAATTAATTGGTGAATTGTAGAGAATAGTTTCGTAGCAAATGCTATAGGTTGTTAATGGAAACACGATGTATCACAGATTTGTCAATAGTTATTATACTCTTTTTTCACATGAACAGTCTATCGCTGATTAGTCAAACATGTGTATAGTCCACTTCACGTACTGAAATAAATCGTTTATATTTTCTATTTCACACGAAATTTATCGCAAATTAGAAAATAGTTTATTTCACATCCTAATTCTACCAGAGATTTATCAGTTGTTTATATTTTTCTAATTCACGTAAACAATATATCGCAGAAAGGATTAACAATCTATCCCTGATTAGTGTAAATAGTCTGTTTAAAGTTTAACACGAACAGTCCATAACGGGTTGACCAATCTTGTATATGATCTATTTAGCATGAGCAACTTATCAATCGCCCATATATTTCACATCAACAGTCTATTACAATTGTGTCTATCTACTGTGCTTTCTAATCGACACCATCAGTCTATGTCAAATTATACAATCGTTTATATAGTGCATTCCACATCAACAGTGTGTCACAAATTAGTCAATCTGTTATATGATCTATATAGCATGAGCAATCTATCCCACATTAGTCTGTCGTTTATATGATCTATATAGCATAAGCAGTCTATCCCACATTAGTCTGTCGTTTATATGATCAATATAGCATGAGCAATATATCCCACATTAGTCTGTCGTTTATATTAGTAATATAACACGGACAGTCTATACAACATTAGTCTGTCATTTATATTGTCAATATAACACGGGCAGTCGTTCCCACATTAGTCTGTCGTTTATTTGATCTGTATAACACAGGCTGTCATTCCCACATTAGTCTGTCGTTTATATTGTTAATATAACACGGGCAGTCGTTCCCACATTAGTCTGTCGTTTATATTGTTAATATAACACGGGCAGTGTATCCCACATTAGTCTGTCGTTTATATGATCTACATAACATGGGCAAACTATCACACGTTAGTCTATCGTTTATGTTATCTATATAGCACGGACAATATATCCCACATTGATCTGTTGTTTAAATTGTAAATATAACATGAGCAATCTTTCCCCACATTAGTCTGTCGTTTATATTATCTATATAGCATGGACAATCTTTCCCCACATTAGTCTGTCGTTTATATTATCTATATAGCATGGACAATCTATTCCACATTAGTCTGTCGTTTATATTATCTATATAGCATGGACAATCTTTCCCCACATTAGTCTGTCGTTTATATTATCTATATAGCATGGACAATCTATCACACATTAGTCTGTCGTTTATATTATCTATATAGCATGGACAATCTATTCCACATTAGTCTGTCGTTTCAATGGTAAAAATGACATAAGCAATCTATCCCATATTAGTCTGCAGTTTAAATATTATATATCACTCCGACTATCTATCACAATGTAGTTAATCTTTTGTATAGTCTAATCGACAATCAACAGACGATCTTGAATTGGCCAATTATTTACATAGTCTATGTAAGCTGCACAGTGAGCCACGAATTAGTCAGTCGTTTATATATTGTGCCTAAGCGTGGATGGTGATAATCGTACTGAAATAACGGCTCGCCCAACGGAAGATGTCGTATACAAGAGTTATTAGTGGACTGAAAATGGCATCTGTACAACCGGACACAAGCGACGTGTGAGTCAGCTACCAGGCTCTATCAAGTATCCTCTTGAGATTTCATTATCACTTCAACTCTCTCTCTCTCTCTCTCTCTCTCTCTCTCTCTCTCTCTCTCTCTCTCTCTCTCTCTCTCTCTCTCTCTCTTTCTTTCTCTCTCTCTCTCTCTCTCACACACACTCACTCACTCTCTTATTCATTCACTGCATGCGCTAGACCAATGGTTCTCAACCTTTTTTGGCCCATGCCTCCCTTCACCATATGTTGAGAATGTCATTCCTCCCCTTTCGTAATTCCTCCCCCTCCCCACCCTGGACCTACATAGTATACGTAAAAATGGAAGCTAACTTTAATAACACATACTAGAACAAGTTTAGACGAATACATAAAAAGTGGTTTGTGGGTATACTTACGGTATAAGACGAATATCAGAAAGGTGAGGAGTACAGAACTGTAAAGTATGGAGGGAAAAACAATATCAAGTAATCGGTTCTTGTATTAAAGCGATCTTGAAATAATCTTCACCCCCCCCCCCCCCCCTGGACACCCTAAATCCCCCCCGGGGGAATTCCCCACCGGTTGAGAACCACTGCCTGCGACCCCAAAAGGTCAACATGACGTCAGTATGAGGTCTCCGCTCGGAACAGAAGCTTAGCTGACATAATGATGTTTCTTTCTTTATTCATGTCTCTGGAGCGGTTATGAGGTTCTTACTCCCACACTTGTTCACAGTGACATGTATTTTAGACTTCTAGTGTCGTATCCTGCAGGTTGTACATTCTTACGTCGTCATAACGCGATCTACTTTACGGTTTCGTTTCGTCAAGCTCGTACCTCAGTAAATCCTGTTTTGACAAGCATTTTCCTTTTCAGATTTGCTTTAACTAACTTTTGACTGCCGGTCTCTCTGGCGAAGGAGTTTAGGACGTTTTGCGTAATCCCGTATACTCACGTACGAAACACAGCTGCGCGAGATTCGGCAGTGGATCACGTCGCGATGATTACTTGCAGAGGTATGTGAGCCGGTCGTTCGGAAATCAATGGCAAACTACTGAACGTAAAAAACTTGCCAATACATCAACAGCAACTGAAAAATGCTGGTGTTGACTGTAATGTCCTGTAAAGGATATGCGAAAAAAAAATGTGACTATCTCCAGTCAGTCTACCTTTATGGCAGCAAGTTTATGTCTCACTTTATCTGGTCCTTGTTCCTTAATCTGTTTTATATGGTGTGACATTACTCTGTGTAAGCCACTACACCATTCTGAATAGCAAAATAATAAAACCGCCTCAACTTTTAGAACCTTACAGTCTGCGGCCACCTGCAGAATCTGATGCAATCTATGGCGCCAGGAAATCCCAAAAGGAGCGCTTGTATTTTTGTAGCGTAGGCGACAATGGGATGGGCTAGTGTAATTTAGATACATATTTCTAATGTTCGTGGCACTCGAGAAAATTAAATTCTAAGAGCAAGGTGTGAATTTCTTTTGGATTAAATTGTATCCTTCTGTTGGCAGATGGGATGGTGGTCGAATGTTCCACATGTGGTGTGTTCCTGAACGAGGAACTTCAGCATCCGGAGTACTCGGTAAAGGATGAGGAATTTACCTTTTTGCTACAGGAAGAGTAAAGGACCATTTAACCGCATTGAACACTCTGATCTCAGAGCGACCCCAGCCTTGTGGACTTAAGCTAAGTATAATCATGATAACCTCACTGACAACCAAAGGCCAATAGATTAGACCAGTCATCCAAGATTTCCAAAAATTTTGTATATCCACCCCAGTTAGAGGGAGTACCCAGAGACTATGTCGTTAGCCCCAGAAGAGAAAATCAACGTAGTCTATGGTGCCAGTACAGTGTATACTGATCTAGAGTTTTCATAGAACAGAACATTTTAGTTAATCACATATGATGGATCAGAACATTATAGTTAATAACCTGCGATGGATAGTTTTAACCAATTATGTCTTTTTATTTGATGAATATTGGTTGTGTATATTTGAGATGCCCATCGAACATACGCCGGCTTCGTGGCTTAGAGGTTATGACTTTTCTCCGTAATCTCGTATACTCTCGTCGGTGACGTGATAACGGTGTTAATCAGCAGTAGTTAGAATCGCATCAGTAAATTGCGGGGTATGTGAGCCGGCCGCACAGAAAGCAATGGCAAACTACTGAGAGTAATCTTGCCAAGAAATCAACATACAGTTGAAAGATGTTGGTGTTGACAGCGATGTCCTGTAAAGGATATGCAAAAACAAAAAATCGAACATACACCACCCCCATTTTTTAATTATAATATTATGATCTTATAACACGGAGTTGTTCAATTTTCTTGTAGACTTGTGTGCAACTTTGTTGGGTAATAGGATGATAATACTACCTCACTTAAAAACAGATCGGGAGAGCAGTGTGGCAGAGAGACTACTCGCTTTCAGTCTAACCAGAGTGAGCTTTATCCTCCCTGAATGCGGTGACTTTCCTGTGCTCTCTTGGCCTTCTACTAGAAAACCCTACTTTACACCTAGTGGGAAACATACCAGATGTGTCTGTTCCATAACTAGGGAATCTGACGAGCCATTTCTAGTTTTCATTTAGTAGTCGGCAAAAACGATTTGGGGATATCTATCACTGGTTTCTATTTTACCTACCACATGTGGGATATCCTTAAACACTAGAAGAAAAGACTGGTTTAAGTAGTAGCAAAACCAGGGCTCCGAAAGCCAGAGCTCAAACAAAAAAACACAGTTGCTAATAAGAGAAAAAAAAATCAGAAATGGATAAAGGACAATATATACATGACCTAGCAAGAGAGAAAGAGGAAGGAGAAGCAGCATCGAAAGGAAACATGGGAGGCCTTTACAATACCCGCTAAAAATATCAAGAAAATATAAGCCACCAAATGGGCTGATTAAAAATAAAAATGGAAAGTTTCTTACTGACATTAAAAATGTATCGAGTATATTTACTGAATACTTTGAAGAACTGGATAGACCAGTCCCTGAAGACTCTACTGATATCCAGCTTGCAGAGGTGGAACTGGATATCAACTGCACGAAAGCATCGACATAAAAAATTAGCACAGTTATCAGTCTTCTGAGGGATGGGGGAACTGCAGTTCCAGCTGGAATTCCAGCAGAGGTTGTTAAAGCCAAAATAAACACTTCAACAAAATTAATTAATTAATTAATTCATTCATTCATTCATTCATTCATTCATTCATTCATTCATTCATTCATTCAGTAGCATGTCCTTTGCAGAACCTCGCTCCCATAATAACCTTCCGGAAAACGTCTCGATCATAAGCAAGATGCCCCGCGTCCGATACACCCATCTGGAGAGCATCCGCCACATCCTGCACCCATCTTCTCTTTGGTCTTCCTCTTCCTCTCTTCCCATGCATATACCCCTCCATTATCGTTCTCTCCAAACTTTCATGACGTTTCAAGTGACCAAAATATTTTAATTTTCTTTGTTTTATCGTCTTTAATAGCCAACCTTCTTCAATATTCAGCTCTTGAAGTATGGATGCATTTGTTCTTTTCTTTACCCAAGATATTCTTAGAACTCGTCTATAACATTTATATGCAAAGGCATTTATGCGCTGTTCAGTTTGTTTAAGTGTCCAGGTCTCACAGGCGTATGTTGCAATGGGAAAGATGCATGCTCTTTAAAATCTAATTTTTGTAGTTCTGGCTGTCCCATTCCATAATTTATTCAGTTGTTTTAGTCTTTGAAGAGCAATTGATAGTCGTCGTTTAATTTCTTTCACTTGTGTCACCTTTTTTGGTAATCAAAGACCCAAGATATTCAAAATTTTCCACCACCTCTAATTTTTCCTCATTAATGTATATTTCTTTCTCCATAGTGGTTTTATCTGTATGCATTATCTTTGCTTTTGCTATGTTAAGATACAGGTTGTGATTTTCACTATTCAGTTGGGTTGAGACTATTAGGTTTTCTATACCAGTCTGTGTTGTGGATAGCAATACTGTATCATCATCATCATCATCATCATCTTCCACTTCTGCCGTCAAGCGTCGTGGGGAGGAATAATTTGCGTTCCAGCGCCCGGTGGGCGGCACTGGAAAGTGTCATTCCGTGTGGTTGTACAATGTCTCTGATGTCGTCAATCCATTTTCTTCTTGGACGTCCTCGTGGTCTCGTCGCAGATGATCTTAGATGCAAAGCCAGTGATGGTAGTTGCTGATGTTGCATTCTAACAACATGGCCAAACCACTTGATCTTCTGTCTTTCAATAAATGTGGCACAAGGTGTTGATCCCACAGTCTGTCTGATAGTATCATTTCTTACTCGGTCTCGGATTGTTAAGTTGGCAGCTCTCCTCAGGCATCTCATTTCGCAGGTGTTGATTTTGCGAAGGTGTAATTTGGATAAAGTCCAGGTTTGAGATTGGTAGCATAGAGTTGGTGTGAATATGCTGTTTATTATCTGTCGTTTTGAGGACATGGGTATGTTTGGATGTTTCAGTAAGGGTGACAGTTGATATGTAAGTGCACTAGCTTTTTGACATCTGACTTCAATTTCTCTGTCCAATCTGCCATCTTCTGTGATCATACTTCCAAGGTATTTGAATTCTTTAACTTGTTTCAGAGGTGTGTTATTTATCTGTATACTTAGTGGGCCTGGCGATCTGCTAACTTGCATTACTTCGGTTTTGGCTGTGTTTATACTCATATTGTATCTGCTGCAGGTTGAACTCAGATTAGTAATATGATTTTGTAGTCTGCCCTCGTCGCTGTAAAACAGGCACTGATCATCTGCAAATAGAAGTTCATTTATTCCCTGTATCATCAGCATACAGAATCTCTGGTATGTCATGACCACCGATATTTAGGGCATCATATAGCTCCCTGTTTATATCATATCTTACATTTCTCATTATATTTTCGGCGTACAGGTTAAACAAATAGGGGGACAACACACATCCCTGATGGACTCCTTGCTTTATGTCAAACCAATCTGATGTCTCGCCATCTATTCTAACCGCTGCTGGTTAGTCTAGATAGAGCATTCTTATGAGTTGTATTACATGTGGTGCAAAGCTCATATTCCTCATGATTTCCCAAAGCTTCTGATGTTGTACACAGTCAAATTCCTTTGAATAATCCACAAAACATGAGAATAGGTTTACATTAAATTCTCTGCACTTCTCTATTATTAAACGCATATTGAGAATGCGGTCTCTTGTTCCTCTCCCTTGTCTAATTCAAGCTTGAACCACGTTAATTTCTTCTTCCATTTTCTTACGAAGTCTTCCCATTATGATTTTTAGTAGAATTTTACTTGTATGACTGATCAGGGCAACAGTTCTATAGTTGGTGCATAATTTCAGGTTGCCCTTTTTTGGTATTGGAATGAAGATAGTTCTCTTCCAATCTTTTGGCCATATACAATATTTCCATATCTTTTTTACATAATGCGTGACAGGCAGGCAGGCAGGCAGGCAGGCAGACAGACAGACAGACAGACAGACAGACAGACAGATACACAGACAGACAGACCTGTCTGGACTCACAAACCACGCTGTTTCGCCTGTACTTATGTTTCCCTGCTCTGTACCATCTCTTTCCCATAATCCCAAATTGCCGGTCTTATAATATTTCATTTCGTCTACCACATGATACCACACTATTTCTTCCATCCATAGTTTCAACATTCCATATGTCATCCATGTTCCTTGGTGAAAGGAAGTTAACCACCGCTCCGGACTCCTAGAGGCGTTCTCCTCACCTATTCTATAAGAATTTCCCTTTCTCTTGGTTCGCTGATTAATTCTTGTTTCTTTATGTGACTTGTTCATGGTTGATTGGAGATCGTGGCTGATTTTTTCTCCCTACTTGATGAGGTAGCCTGCCTCAAGCACAACCCTTCTTGGTCGCCTCTTGCGACATACTTGAAAGAATACGGTGTTGCAAGTCTTTGCTTTCCTTACGGGTCACGGTAACACAGGCAAACATGGAAGCCTGAGACAAGCTAAGCGATTATCGAAGGGTGTGAGAGAGTGCGGTCATCAGAGATTGAACGTCATCCAACAGGACATCGTCGCCATCCTATTAACTATTTATACACTTCTCACTACAAGTACGAGTGTTTCCGGCACAGTAATGACAGGACTGCCACAATGTCCGTGCCAAAATGACAGAAAATGTTTAAGCAGGTAATAGACTGAAGACGTGATCGTGCCATGAACGAATGTTGTGATGATATCTCCAGTCACACACATACATACACGCACGCATCCCGCATTGATAACACACATGTACACACACAAGTCACACACTTATCTTTTCATCTTATCATTATAACCTATGCTGTGTTACGTTGCTGATCATGTCTGTCTGGGAAAACCACTGAAGGAAATCCTCCTCCAGAAACGTCAGGCATTCTTTGCCCGCATTGTCAAAGAACATTTAGAGCCAAAATAGGCCTTATCAGCCATCTTAGAACTCACGGTTCCATACTTTCAACCTCATTGGATGAAATGAATGGTCATCATCATTCTTGATGGACAAAACAACACATGTCTGTCCACAGTCTCCTGTCTTTTGTGCTGCAAATAATTTATGATACCGACGTTCCTCATATCAGGATATCAAACTGCCCAACATTTTAAATTCTCCCCCTGCCTCTCTTCCCCTCCAACCATTCCCGCTGTGACAACATACTCCAGCTTCCCTCTTCTCATGACGTGCCCAAAGAACGTGGACTGTCTTCTTCTGATGCGAGTAATCAGTTATCTTTGTGAGTTAATTTATTTCAAGATATCCTCATGATATTTCTATCCGCCCGAATTCTCTCTGTGAGCTAACGTCTTTCAAATTATCCTCATTGTCTTTTTATCTGTCCATGTTGTTTTCATCATTCTTCTATAAACCACATCTCTGAGAGCTTCCACATTATTCCTCATTTGTCTCACTATCGTTCCCTATTCGCTTACGTATTTCAGGATCGGCTCATTATAGCTCTTAAGAACGCCTTTCTTCACGTCCATTGACAAAGAGAAATCACAGAGAATAATCTTCTTCTTATGAAATGTTGCCTTTGCTTGAGCAGTTGGGATTTAACTCCTTAATAATCTTCCATCTATTGTTATTACCGTACTCAGATAATTAAATTCGAGGGGAAGTCAATAAGTACATCACAAATAGCTGTAGAAAAATAGCTAAATATGATAACAACTTGAAATAAGTTTATTTTTATACATACATTGTCCCTTTATTTCTCAATATAATTTCCATCAACATTGATGCACTTGTCCCATCGTTTTATCAGTCCTACCAAACCAGCTACATAGAACTGTGTGTTCTGTTTTTTAAACCACGTTTTAACTTCACATTCAACTTCGGCGTCATTCGCGAAATGTCTCCCGCCAAGGTGGGTTTTCAGTGGACCAAAAAGGTGGAAATCGCTAAGGGCTAAGTCGGGGCTGTAAGGTGGATGTTATAGAACTTCCTACCTTAGTTGGTTAATTTTCTCTTGAGTTAATCGAGCCGTATGTGATCTGGCATTGTCATGAAGAAGCAACACTCCTCTAGTCAGCAGTCCTGGAAATTTCAATCGATCATGCATTATGCTGTATGCTGAACCATGTGAGCACCCTATTGCAGATGTTACAGTGTATGTATAAAAATAAACTGGTTTCAAGTTGTTATCATATTTAGTTATTTTTCTAAAGCCATTTGTGGCTTAGTTATTAACCTACCCTCGTAGTAACAGAGATTGCAAAGAAAGGACCCTCCTTGAATATCAAGAAAACAGTAACAATGGTTCAAACTGTAAAAACTGTCATTTACTGCCAATATTGTACATTGCGGTGTATGGTCGGGGGGGTGGGGGGGGCTGGTCTTTGAGCCTGAGGAATTAAGGCCGCCTGGCTAGTGCAGTCGCCGCGAGCTGTGCAGGTTAGGATTTTCTTTTTGCCCCCGACAGAAAAAAATTCCACACCTTACCGAGGATTCGAACCCGGGACTCCCAAAGGAGAATCCAGCGTTCTAGCCACTCGGCCAGCCACTCCTCGGTGGTGATATCAAAGAAAAAGGTGACATCAAATTGTGAAATAGAAATAGAAGGGAAAATTCTTAACCAAGGGGATAGTTTTAAATACCTAGGGGCATTTATAACATCAGATGGAAGTTGCACATCAGAGATTAAGAGTTTTCATTAGTCATGTGATGAGAAGAGATGCAATGGAGAATGTCGTGACAACTGGAAAGATCGAGGTTAACAGAGGCAGAGGCAGACCAAGGAATATAATCAGCAGGGGTTGATCCAGAAAACCAAAGACCGAGATCTTGGAGAGTCATGGACGCCTACGCCAGCCGGCATGGCACTTGATTATATATATATATATATATATATATATATATATATATATATATATATGTACGCACGTGTGTGTGTGTGTGTGTGTGTGGTGTGTGGGGGTTGCTTACGTGTGTACGTGTGTATATAGGGCTGATTACAGTGAGCCTGTGTCATGTGTTGTGGCGATGCATCTCGAGTCAAATTGTCATGTGTGTGCAACATATATGTTGTACATTGTGGCTTTGCTGTAAAAAGAATTTAAAATTTAAACATGAACACTATATATTTAACTCACATTGTCCCATTTCATTTTGTACAAATGTATTCTCACACATGACAAGTTTCTGATGCGCTCTATGTTCACAACTGTTCAATACTAAAGTCACATAGGCAAAATAATTACAGGAGAAAGGTTAACTAGTTCTGGATTACAAGAAATGTAAACAATTTCTGTAGAAAGTACTAAGTATGAATAATTACGAAGTCAACAATCATCATTATCATTATCAAAACACCATCTCCATAATGGTGATTGGCTGTGATGAGTCTGCAACAAACTCGGCCCTACGTCCTCAGCGTACACTCATAGTCTTCTCCCACTGCATCTCTTGATATTGTTCACCCACATGTAATGTTGTTTTCCTCTTGCTCGCTTACCCTCCACGTTTCCTTCCAAAATATCCTTTAGCAAGAAGCTATATCGCTATGTGCCTCTACATGGCAGACGTACCTTAACTGTATCATACAGTAATGTTTACTTCATTCCAGTGTTTGTTGTATTTTACCCCTATCCTAGCCTACGATTCGTGGATGTGACTAAATAACTGCATTTCCACAGCCTCAATTTGACCTCCATGTTGTTTCTCCATTGTCCATATTTCTGCACTGAAAATTCAGTGATTACCATTGAACTGGTCTGTTGACACCACTCTCATCTCTCCAGGGATCACCATTGAATTGGTCTGTTGACTCCACTCAGATCTCTCTAGAGATCACCATTGAATTCGTCTGTTGACACCACTCAGATCTCTCTAGAGATCACCATTGAATTGGTCTGTAGACACCACTCAGATCTTTCTAGAGATCACCATTGAATTGGTCTGTTGGCTCCATTCAGATCTCTCTAGAGATCACCATTGAATTGGTCTGTTGACTCCACTCAGATCTCTCTAGAGATCACCATTGAATTGGTCTGTTGACACCACTCAGATCTCTCTAGAGATCACCATTGAATTGGTCTGTAGACACCACTCAGATCTCTCTAGAGATCAAAACTGAATTGGTCTGTTGACACCACTCAGATCTCTCTAGAGATCACCAATGAATTGGTCTGTTGACTCCACTCAGATCTCTCCAGGGATCACCAATGAAGTCTGTTGACGCCACTCAGATCTCTCCAGGGATCACCACTGAACTGATCTGTTGACACCACTCAGATCTCTCCAGGGATCACCACTGAACTGATCTGTTGACACCACTCAGATCTCTCCAGAGATCACCAATGAACTGATCTGTTGACACCACTCAAATCTCTCCAGGGATCACCAATGAAGTCTGTTGACACCACGCAGATCTCTCCAGGGATCACAACTGAACTGTTCTGTTGACGCCACTCAGATCTCTCCAGGGATCACCACTGAACTGATCTGTTGACGCCACTCAGATCTCTCCAGGGATCACCACTGAACTGATCTGTTGACGCCACTCAGATCTCTCCAGGGATCACAACTGAACTGTTCTGTTGACACTACTCAGATCTCTCCAGGGATCACCAATGAAGTCTGTTGACACCACTCAGATCTCTCCAGGGATCACCACTGAACTGTTCTGTTGACACCACTCAGATCTCTCCAGGGATCACCACTGAACTGTTCTGTTGACACCACTCAGATCTCTCCAGGGATCACCAATGAAGTCTGTTGACGCCACTCAGATCTACCCAGGGATCACCACTGAACTGTTCTGTTGACACCACATAGATCTCTCCAGGGATCACTATTAAACTGTTCTGTTGACGCCACTCAGATCTCTCCAGGGATCACTATTGAACTGTTCTGTTGACACCACATAGATCTCTCCAGGGATCACCATTGAAGTCTGTTGACGCCACTCAGATCTCTCCAGGGATCACCACTGAAGTCTGTTGACACCACTCAGATCTCTCCAGGGATCACCACTGAACTGTTCTGTTGACACCACTCAGATCTCTCCAGGGATCACCATTGAAGTCTGTTGACACCACTCAGATCTCTCCAGGGATCACCAATGAAGTCTGTTGACGCCACTCAGATCTCTCTAGGGATCACCATTGAAGCCTGTTGACATAACTCAGATCTCTCCAGAGATCACCACTGAACTGGTCTGTTCACACCACACAGATCTCTTTAGGGATCACCATTGAATTGATCTGTTGACACCACTCAGATCTCTCTAGCGATTACCACTGAACTGGTCTGTTGACACCACTCAGATCTCTCTAGGGATCACCATTGAACCGGTCTGTTGATACCACTCAGATCTCTCCAGTGTTCACCTTGTCTCTCTTGTCCAGCTTTTAAAGCTTTCAACATACAACTCTCTGTTTTTCCCTGTCTCTATGAAAGCTTAAAATGCTGGACAAGAAATAATAATGTAGATAAATGAACATCATCAAAATCTCACGACAGAGAGCTGTGGAGGGTTATGATCGCCAATGTCTGCCCCAGACCAGGTGAGTGAAGTAGAGGATGATATTAGCCTTATATAAAACAAGCTTAGCACACTCTGCCACTCAGTTGTGGAACAATCTTCCACAAGAAATAAAAGTCACCACCAATCATTATACATACAGTCGCAACCGGTTTGAACACTACCTCAGTACAGACTACATGCCCTCTCCCCCCCCCCCCCCTAAAAATAATAATGGTAAATTATCTCAAACGACAACTAGCTAATAAACATTCCCATATGTGTGGCACGTTACACATTCCTTAGGTATTTATCATGCCCATGGTAAATATTGCCTCAGTGAGTCATGTATTATTGATTATGTTTCATGCGAATTAATGCTTATTGTTCTTTCGTTGTCTAAGATTAGCTTCATAAGTGATGTTGAATGAAATAATGTATGAGAGGAATTAGAGAAGAAGGGCAGAATGTCAGACGGGCCTGCGTGCCCAATTCTTAACCCTTTGAAAATAAAGATTGTTCGTCGTTCGTGTTCGTTCTCTTTCTCTCTCTTTCTCTCTCTCTCTCTCTCTCTCTCTCTCTCTCTCTATATATATATATATATATATATATATATATATATATATATATATATATATATATATATATATATATATATATATGTGGTGTGTGTGGTGTGGGTGGGGGGGGGGGGGGGTGGTTTGACCCTTACAAACTGTTTAGTAAATAACTATATAAGAAGTGACTACTACATTTCTATTTCGCACGCCACATTCATTAGACTCACAGATGTCAAGCTGGTGATTCTATAACTATTATACACGTGAGTAGAGTAGACAGCAAACAATGTACACACTGACGCTAAAACATCTCTCCGCGTATATTTACAATTCAGCAGTAAAAGATGTTGACAAAGACATGTCAAAGGTATTTGCATAAACAATCAAAGCAACATTTTAAAACCATCAGTGAAATGTCTCCCACATGTGTATATTTGACAATCACACTGTAAAACTCAAAACTACGTACAGACATTTCTACTTTCTTTTTTACTTGTAACATACAGGAAACAGCTGGCCGAGTGGCTAGAATGCCAGATTCTCCTTCGGGAGGCACGGGTTCGTATCCTCGGTAAAGTGTGGGATTTTTTTCTGTCCGGGGCAAAAAGAAAATCCTAGCCTGCGCACTTCGCGGCGACTGCACTAGCCAGGCCGCCTTAATTCCTTAGGCTCAAAGACCGCCCCCCCCCCCTCCCCCAGTCATACACCGCAAGGTACTATATAGGTAGTAAATGACAGTTTGACAGTTTATATAGAAAGCTGTGGCAGTGTCGTGGCAAGTATGCTCGCCTGCTGGCCCAGCGGTCTTGTGTTCCAATCCCTGTCTAGAGAGGGATGTTTATTTAATTTAAACTTGACCTGGAACCCCAGTCCGACCCAGCCTGAGTTGGGTACCATGAAATACTCTGAGAAGTAAAGGCGGCCCGAACGCTCGTGACTGCATCCCCCACCCAGTCCCGAGTAAGGACCCCGTTCACGTGCCTTGGGACACAGTCAGCATTCGTGCTAGCCTCTCATGTATCTCATCTCATCATTGACTTGGGGACGTAAATTACAAGTACCTCAGAAGTCAGACTGGGTTCACCTACTGGCGAGGGACACTGGTAATAGAGAAAGCTAATCCATACGCAAAAATCAGACCACTGCACTGGGAGTAGTAACACATGTGTAGTCTACCCTTGAGTTCAATGTGGGCGGACGCAAACAATTAACAATCTCATCTTGTTCCTGTTGTTTCTCTCGGTGTCGAGGTGAAGCATAAACAGCGGGAGAACGTCCTCACATTTGTACAGGCGAATTGGCTCTCAACGGGTCATGTGGTCGGTGTCACGTCGGCCACTGTGTGATGGTTGGTCAACAAAGGTATGGGGTTAGCACCCCACACCCAGTACACCCCAAGGCACAGACAAGAGCCCATTTACAATTACTTTTACTTGTAATACATAAAGTCGCGTAAAAGTCGACAGGGTCGACTTCATTGCACCGGGATTTTTATCCTATATGGCTCGGTCTCTTTCCGCAGCGCGGAAAGCGTCGTACAAAGCACGAACTCCGAAGCTGTAGCGACGACCCACAGGAGTCTCCAATAAATTTCACGCGTGAACTGAAGGACGCGGCCCGGAATCGAACCCACAACCTTCGGAGCCCGAGTTAGGCGGCTTGACCTACTTCGCCACGGAGACTCCCTTGTAGTAGACTTGAGCATGCGTCGTATACATACATGTATTACAACCACCCACTTGTAATACATGTACACACGCATGCATCTAAACCATGTTTAAATTATGTTTTTACATGTAGTACATGTATTAAAAAGTCGCTTAAAAGTCGACAGGGTCGGTTTCATTGCACCTGTTTTTTATTTATTTTTCCCCATATGGCTCAGTCTCTTTCCGCAGGGATGCACAAAGTACGAACTCCGTAGCTCCAGCGGCGACCCTCGGAAGTCTCGGAAAAAATGCACTCGTGAACCGAACGACGCGCCCGGAATCGAACCCACATACCTTCGGAGCCCGAGTCATCTAAACCATGTTTAAACTATGTTTTAGTTGTAATACATGTATCATCATCATGTGCCGTGCCGATAAGCGTGGGCAGTCATGTTTCGCCATCTCACACGATCACCAGAGTCGTTGATCAGCTCTGTGTTCTTGTCTCGACCTTACCACGTGACCAAGCCATCCAGGTATTTACTTCTCTGCCTTCCCTTTGTTCTTTTCCCCTCAATCTTGCCAGCCGTCACCAAACCAAATTCTCCAATTTTTTTCTTTTCATAACGTGTTCAAAAAAATTGTGACCGTCTACGTGTAATTTCTCTAATCAGTTTACGGTTTTCGTTTGTTTCTTGTAAGACGTGGTCATTGATTTCTCTGTCTGTCCATTGTATTCTTTGCAAACATGTATACAAGCATACATTTAAATAATGTTTACATCATTTTTTTTACAATGTAATACATGTATAGTAGGTGGCACCTTGTCGTCTTTACAGACGAAAGTATGTGGATTGGAACTAGAGCTAGAGTTCCATTGCACAATGCCTGGGCTTGAATTCAGAGAACATGTGTTGCCCATTCAGCATGTTCCCTCTCTCAGCCTTGCCTTGTTTTCTCCAGAGGACAGAATAACCAGTACGCCTGGAGCAAGGTAGGCTGCAGATGCTGGCGGCTCAGCGTCAAACCTACAAGAGCCAAAGGTGACTTTCATCTCCAAGAGCAGAAGTTGAGTAGCAGCCAGGCCCTCACATACGGGGGATTTAATTAGAATCTGTTAGCCATATCCCTCAGCTGAGTGCCCCAAACCAAGTGTCTGTGCCTGTATGAGCGTGTACCCTGTTTAACGAGGTTAGGTGAGCAAGAGTCGTAATGGTAAAATATATGCTCCTGTCTCTGCTAGATATTGAAGGCAGACTACTGTCTGGGCAGGAGTGTGCACTAACATCTGTGCCACTTTGGCTTAAACTCAGCAGTACGGGAATAATAACAACTTATAGGAAAACAAAACAGACAAGGTACAATAAGATGGACATCAGCAGTAACATCCAGAAAAAATAGTGTCTCAGAGTGAAATTGTTTGTTGGTCAAGGATTAACTTCACTACACTTGGATATCTCTATGAGTGCTCCAGTCTCCTCCTATAGATCACGATAAGAAAATTTCAACTCGGTGCACAAAATCTGCAGCACCAGAGAGAACCCCAAAACCACATATGATATTAATAATTTTATCGGTTAATTTTTTTTTCATAAGTTACAATTTAGCCAGGCAGCAGCCTATTCAGCCTCCTTTTTTAAAAATTTCAAACTGTCATTATGTTTTAACTTATGCAACATGCAGACAGGTCCATCGAGTTTTTAGTCCATATCCAAGAAATTGGGTGTCCAATACACTAAAGTTGGGTCAGGAGGAAGAATAACATCTTTGAAATCCTTATTTCTGCACAGCGTTGTTCTGTACCTCGTCTGTTTGAGTCAGAGATGGACACCCAACCTGCAGGCCACTCTGAACCATCATCTTATTGTGCCCTTTATCCCCCCCCCCCCCCTGGGGGTCTAGCCCTGAAACAATTCACGCCAACCTGTTCTATCTGTTCCCTGAAACAATTCACGCCAACCTGTTCTATCTGTTCCCTGAAACAATTCACGCCAACCTGTTCTATCTGTTCCCTGAAACAATTCACGCCAAACTGTTCTATCTGTTCCTATCACCCTCAGCAACTTCCATGGAATGCCCACAGTAATGTCATTCTTCCTACCGCCTGTGCTGTCTTTCCCACTTCACCCATAGCTCTAATATTCTAAATGCCAGTTCTGGTGATTTTCCGAGTGTGTAAGAAGCCAAGTCAGTAATGCAGACAGCTGCCAGCTTTCTCCACATCATGTCATACTTCTTTTTAAGAGCTTCCTTCCATTTTGGTTGGTTGAGTTATTCGTGTTTCCTTACCTTTAAACTTCTACATGGTTGGTTTGATTTTGGCAGCTACAGTTTTCTACAGGATGAAGCACACCAGTCCCACGGCAACCCATCCTTGTGATAGCTTATGACACACATGGCAGGTTGTAGAGTTATCATTCTTTGCTTCCCTATGTGCCCCAGCACATAATTTGCCCCAGTGCAATCTGCCCCATAATGCGCTAATTAATGAGATGCAGATTCACAAATTAATGGTACAAATATAAATATGTGACCATTATTTCAGACTGGAAATTTAGGATTAGAACTGACAGCTCACAAAACAATAAGAGTCACAAAACAGGCAAATGTTTCAGTTCTTTGTTTCAGTGTATAACCCCCCCCCCCCCCCCCCCCCCCCCCCCCCCAAAAAAAAAAAGATTTCAAAGAACCAATGCAATGTTACATGATCTAATATAAACATGGAAGATATTGTTTAAAGAACACAAATGGGGAAAATGGAAATATTAGAGTAAAACAATATACAAATGGAAACAAGGGCAATAAACAAATAGGTAACAAATGCATGTAAATAGCGTTAGAATCAGATAAGTCCACGATAATGTGGCCAGGTGACATTTCAGTTACACATTTCGCTAGTGACATTTACAAGCAAGAGATAGCAATAAATAATTCTTGGAGGCAACTAAGCTATTTTATGTACACATGTAAAACATTTCAAGTAAATATCAAATATCAGCAGTATAGAAACACAGCATAATGTGCAAACCTTAATTCATAGTCATCTGACCATAGATACAAAACTATACAAACATGGATGCATTCAGTTGTTGATCCCAGTGGTCAAGAATGAATATAAATGTTTATTGCTTTGTTTTATGAGTAAAAGAAGCAAAAACCAACACAAGGCATTTTGATTAATGAAACAAGTACCATCTGGCCTTAATGTGATCATTTCAACCTCTGTGTCATAAGGTTAGATAACTCTTTCAGTCCCCAGCAAAGCTGCATCATTGGTCACTGGCTTCTCTTCATGTGAACTCCCCAACATGTCGTATGTGGTTGTGTTTCTTACACTCAATCAAAAGATACAGAAGTCTGACAATGTGTTTGCTTATTATTTGTTCCTGTGAAAGTAAGACATTTGTGATTGTACTCCTATCGTGATTGCCACCACATGGCTGTTGCTGTGAGCTGCTCAGACTGAAAGACTTCCATTCAAGCTCCTCAGATTGGCAGATTTATTTCATATTATATGAAACTATCAAAACTGAAACATGTGTTTATGAATGCAGTTATTCTAAAAGTGATCAGCAAAACAAAGCTTTAAGAAAGCAACATGACTAGGCGGTGAAGATATAATCCACACAATAGGGAGCACCAGCATTTGAATCCGTCACGATCTGGGCACTGCGTAGTCAAAGAATGAAGAAATTGACGTTCCCCTCTGAAAGAGAGGACATTTAAAACTGTGCACTACCCATCGTACTTTTCCTCTTGAGAATCATCATGAAGAGGATATAAGGGAAGTTAGAATACAAACTACAAGTAGTATAGGCAGGTTTAAGACAGGACAGAGGAACCAGGGATATCTTCAACACAAGAAAGGTGTTTGAGAAATGCAGAGAATATGGTGTAAATCTTCATACTTGCTTCATCAACTGCAGAAAGGCCTCTGATTGTGTTCAACGTCAGAAATTGTGGAACTTCATGACAGTCATATAGTTTTCAGCACATTTTATTCATAAATTGAATCACAGACAACTAGCAGACAAGTGAGGAATTATGTAGAAGCTGTGGGGGGTGTGGTTGTTTAGGAGAATGATGAGAGCATTGTGCATGGATGGAAAGAGTAATAAAGATATCTTGAATGAAGTTGACTCACGAAATGAAATGGGCTACTCAGATCAGACAAAGTCCACATTCTTTGGGCATGTCATGAGATGAGAACAGCTGAAAAATTTCATGACAACAGGAAGGTTGGAGGGAAGGGGAGGCAGGGGAATACAAACAGAGACATTGTTTGACAGTTTGACATTATGTCATGGAGGATGGTCAGTATTAGAAATGACTGGCGGCACAAGAGACAGAAGGCTGTGGACAAACAGACATGATGACCAACGCCACATGGCATGGACTATAAGAAGAATGAAACTCTGCATCACAGAATAGCTGGGGTAAAATACCAAACTGGTTTGAAGTGTAAAAGGGGGTATAACAGGGTTGCCTTCTATCCCCACACTTATTCAACAACTAGGCAGAAAATGTAAAGAGAAACCAAAAATGCTGAAATCTCTGACAACTTTGGCCATAGCTTGTGGAAATCTGATTCCAGAACTCATATATTCAGATGATACAGTCCTCCTCCCAGACAGTACTGAAGGAATGGAAAATTTAATTGTGTCTGTTAAAAGATTGTAAAAATCAACATGCTTTTTTCTGAATCTTAAACAAAGATAATTTACAAAGATAAAGCCACATGTCGACCAAACATTACAGTTAACAATAAAGACATTGGAAGTATCACATACTCTATTACCTTGAATTTATAGTTCACAACAATGGAGACCCTGAAAGTACCACATACTCTAATACCTTGACTTTGTAATTAACTACAATGGAAACTATTCAAAGGCAGTCAGAAGGAGAATTGCCATCATAATGCAGAGGTTAAATAGCATTAAGAGCCCATGGCACATCATAGCAAACAAATAAACATAAACATGAGAACATGCATGCATCTTTCCTATGGCAACAAGCACATATGAATCATGAACCACGTCAGCAAAGCTAACAATGAAAATTGAAGCTTTTGAACTCAGATGTTACAGAAACATTTTTAGAGTATCATAAATCCAGAAGAAGTCAAACGCTGCAGAAACATTCTTAGAGTATCATAGATCCAGAAGAAGTCAAATGCTACAGAAACATTCTCATAGTATCATAGATCCAGAAGAATTCAAACGCTGCAGAAACATTCTTAGAGTATCATAGATCCAGAAGAAGTCAAATGCTACAGAAACATTCTCATAGTATCATAGATCCAGAAGAAGTCAACGCTGCAGAAACATTCTTAGAGTATCATAGATCCAGAAAAAGTCAAATGCTACAGAAACATTCTTAGAGTATCATAGATCCAGAAGAAGTCAAACGCTGCAGAAACATTCTTAGAGTATCATAGATCCACAAAAAGTCAAATGCTACAGAAACATTCTTAGAGTATCATAGATCCAGAAGAAGTCAAATGCTACAGAAACATTCTCCTAGTATCATAGATCCAGAAGAAGTCAAATGCTACAGAAACATACTTAGTGTATCATAGATCCAGAAGAAGTCAAATGCTACAGAAACATAGTGTATCATAGATCCAGAAGAAGTCAAATGCTACAGAAACATACTTAGTGTATCATAGATCCAGAAGAAGTCAACTGCTACAGAAATATTCTTAATGTATCATAGATCCAGAAGAAGTCAAATGCTACAGAAACATACTTAGTGTATCATAGATCCAGAAGAAGTCAACTGCTACAAAAATATTCTTAATGTATCATAGATCCAGAAGAAGTCAAATGCTACAGAGCCATTCTCATAGTTTCATAGATCCAGAAGAAGTCAAATGTTACAGAAACATACTTAGTGTATCATAGATCCAGACGTCAAATGCAACAGAAACATACTTAGAGTATCATAGATCCAGAAGAAGTCAAATGCTACAGAAACATTCTTAGAGTATCATAGATCCAGAAGAAGTCAAATGCTACAGAAACATACTTAGTGTATCATAGGTCCAGATGAAGTCAAATACTACAGAAACATACTTGTGTATCATAGATCCAGAAGAAGTCAAATGCTACAGAAACATACTTGTGTATCATAGATTCAAAAGAAGTCAAATGCTACAGAAACATACTTAGTGTATCATAGATCCAGAAAAAGTCAAATGCTACAGAAACATACTTAGTGTATCATAGATCCAGAAGAAGTCAAATGCTACAGAAACATACTTAGTGTATCATAGATCCAGAAGAAGTCAAATGCTACAGAAACATACTTAGTGTATCACAGATCCAGAAGACGTCAAATGCTACAGAAACATACTTGTGTATCATAGATCCAGAAAAAGTCAGATGAAACAGAAACATACTTGTGTATCATAGATCCAGAAGAAGTCAAATGCTACAGAAACATACTTAGTGTATCATAGATCCAGAAGAAGTCAAATGCTACAGAAACATTACTTAGATGTATCATAGATCCAGAAGAAGTCAAATGCTACAGAAACTACTTAGTGTATCAGTAGGATCCAGAATGAAGTCAAATGCTAACGAGAAACATACTTAGTGTATCATAGATCCAGAAGAAGTCAAATGCTACAGAAACATACTTGTGTATCATAGATTCCAAGAAGTCAAATGCTACAGAAACATACTTGTGTATCATAGATCCAGAAGAAGTCAAATGCTACAGAAACATACTTAGTGTATCATAGATCCAGAAGAAGTCAAATGCTACAGAAACATACTTAGTGTATCATAAATCCAGAAGAAGTCAAATTCTACAGAAAAATACTTGTGTATCATAGATCCAGAAGAAGTCAAATGCTACAGAAACATACTTAGTGTATCATAGATCCAGAAGAAGTCAAATGCTAGAGAAACATACTTAGTGTATCATAAATCCAGAAGAAG
This sequence comes from Cepaea nemoralis, assembly GCA_014155875.1. Lineage (NCBI taxonomy): Eukaryota > Metazoa > Mollusca > Gastropoda > Stylommatophora > Helicidae > Cepaea > Cepaea nemoralis. Next base: position 243,976 of record JACEFZ010027662.1, read on the forward strand.
TCAAATGCTACAGAAACATACTTAGTGTATCATAGATCCAGAAGAAGTCAAATGCTACAGAAACATACTTAGTGTATCATAGATCCAGAAGAAGTCAAATGCTAGAGAAACATACTTAGTGTATCATAAATCCAGAAGAAGTCAAATGCTACAGAAACATACTTAGTGTATCATAGATCCAGAAGAAGTCAAATGCTAGAGAAACATTCTTATAGTATCATAGATCCAGAAGAAGATAATGCTGACCTTGTTCAGACCTTCTATAAAATGTGAGTATTGAAGACAACTGGCACATGGAGCATATCATGTCTCAGAAACTGAAACACTGTGGTCACATCCAAGGCTGACATGTTTTAGAAAGAACAGTAACAGAAGACATGGGTCCAGGAAGGCAAGACTGGAGATGACCCACACGACGGTGAACGCAGGGCCTCAAAGACACTCTGAGCATGAGAATACACGAGGCAGGGGAACTGGTGAAAGATCAAGAGTCTACTCAATGGACTGTGAGGAGAATGATGTTCAGCAATGGGCTTGCTACCTAATGATGGTAATAAGTAGGATGATAGTATTTACATTGAAATGTGTATATCATTCTTCTAACCTCCAGACAGACCATAATGATACCATGTTGGATTTCTTATATCTGCATCAGCACCAACATGAAAACAAAATTGCAAATTATATAAAATGTTCAAAAATAAATCAATCTCAACTAGGTAACAATACCAACACAAATAAAATGGATCTATATCTATCTTCATCTGTGTGCATAATTTTGGAAATGTATACGCTCTACACTCAAAGGTCGGGGGGCATTTCTTCGTATCACATAACCCGGAAAATTCCTGTACAGATCTGGAACTTCAATATGGCTGAAATGTGAAAATACAATTGTAGTTTCATTAGTTAACTTTCATAAAGCATTAATTACCTATACAACATAATGTCTGAAATAGAACAAATTATTAATAAGATTCTTATCTTTTCATTTATTGGTCAAATGATCAGATTTTTCTTCTTTTCTTTCAGGTGGATGGCCAGCAGCAGACATCACAAATCATGACTCTCCAATTTGCTCTACAATCTGACGTTTGGATGAAGTTGCTGTTGCTACATATTATTTGTTGCCCATCTGTTGAAGCTTTCTATGCCCTATGTAAGTAATACTTCTGTGATTTCCTGTTTGCCCCTATGTAAGTAATACTTCTGTGATTTCCTGTTTGCCCCTATGTAAGTAATACTTCTGTGATTTCCTGTTTGCCCCTATGTAAGTAATACTTCTGTGATTTCCTGTTTGCCCCTATGTAAGTAATACTTCTGTGATTTCCTGTTTGCCCCTATGAAAGTAATGCTCTTGTGATGTTCCTGATGTTATCATTAACCCCCTTGGGTTGCTACTGATACCTTCTGGGACAAAGAGAGTTAAGACTCTGTACATCTGGCATGTGCAAGGCTTTATTGAAGACCAAACTGTGCATGCCCAAATTAATTGAAAGTGTACTATCATTCAACCATTGTTACACCCAAACAACAAAGCTATTAAGTATCACTTCACGCATACAGCTATGCAACAGTGAACAAGAGCTGTTAAATGTGATATAACCACACGCAAGATACACAACCAAAATGCAGATGTATATAAGATATAGAACCAAACTCAATAAAATAAAAATGTATATAAGATGCATAATCAAGCTGAATTCACAAAATAATAGTATATATTAAGCTCATGCACTGTTTGCGGGATTACACTACCATAATTGATTATAAAACCACAAATGTAATTATGCTTGTGTCTGGGTTTAAGTGTGAGCCCAGCAGGTAGGGTTGTATGAAGGGTTGAATAAAACACGTTCAGAACCAGTGTGTTATTGGAATAACAAGCATCTATAGTTGATTACATTTGCTTGGAGAGATGAAGGATCTATGGGTTTGTCTCGATTGCTATGAGGTTGATTCTTAGAAACCAAGACACCTGTGGCAGTGGCAGAGAAACCAAGAAATCTATGGCACTACCAGAGAAACCAAGAAACCTGTGGCACTATCAGAGAAACCAAGAAACCTATAGCACTACAAGAGAAACTATGAAACCTATGGCAATACCAGAGAAACCAAGAAACCTGTGGCACTATCAGAGAAACCAACAAATCTATGGCACTACCAGAGAAACCAAGAAACCTGTGGCACTATCAGAGAAACCAAGAAACCTATAGCACTACAAGAGAAATCATGAAACCTATGGCAATACCAGAGGAACCAAGAAACCTGTGGCACTACAAGAGAAAACAAGAAACCTATGGCACTACCAGAGAAACCAAGAAACATATGGTACTGCTAGAGAAATCAAGAAACCTATGGTATTACTAGAGAAACCAAGAAATATGTGGCACTACTAGAGAAAACAAGAAACCTGTGGCACTATCAGAGAAACCAAGAAACCTGTGGCACTATCAGAGAAACCAAGAAACCTATGGCAATACCAGAGAAACCAAGAAACCTGTGGCAATACCAGAGAAACCAAGAAACCTGTGGCACTTCAAGAGAAATCATGAAACCTATGGCAATACCAGAGAAACCAAGAAACATGTGGTACTACTAGAGAAAAATACAGTCAGAATGCCAGAGAGTGTTTTGGTTTGTGAAGAGTTATATACAGATTTGGACACAGTAAGTATGAGATTCACATTCAGAGATTGTGTATTCACATAATCTCTAGCTGACAATCTATACTGGCACCTTGTTCTCTTGACAGACGATAATTTTGTTACATTGTGCTTCTAAATAAAGACATAATAACTTCCTCCATGGCACAAGGCCTGGGCTGACACAAGTGGCCTGCGTCAATGAGTGAGTAAAGTTTCAAGCCTGCATATTAATATTTTGAACTGACCATATAAGGAACTTTCAATAACTAGTGTTGCTTAACATATTTGTAGATGATGCTGTGGTGAAACTGGTAGTTATTGTGTTATGTTCAGTTGATAATGACAACAAGTTCAGCAGGATATACAACGTGCCAAGAAATATAAACTGGTCTGCGTAATCAACACTGAACTCCAAGCTGAATGGAACTAAAGATGAACTCGTAATTTCAAAATCAAATGCTATTAGAACCAGTATCAGACTTATAATATTTGATGTCAAACCACAATCACAGAAAATGCAAAAGAGTATTATTAATAAACCAATATCATTAGCCAGTGCACTATTTAAAGTGGTTAACAAAGAAACAACATTTTGCATATTGTATTCTACAAACAACAAACGAATACTCAAATATGCTGTGACTTAAGCAATTAAGTGTTTTGAGCCCCTGTTATGCAGACAAAAATACTTAGTAGTTAACCTGCTATCACCATGGGGATTATCAAGTTCAAACAGTATCGGTGACTGTGTGTGTTATGAATTCTAGCTAGAAAGGGATACATCTATTCATTTCAATAGTTTAGTTTAGTTTAATTTAGTCAACAGATCAACATCACGGCACATGGGTTTAACCCACAAGTGCTCCGTTCTACTCCTAACTCAAGCATGAGTCAGGAGAATATCAGCTCAGTGCACAAACTCTGTAGCACCAGCGAGGATCCTGAAATACTTTGGGTAGATTTTTAACTTGAGATTTTGACCGGGCAGCGCCGTTAGGCTACTCTTTTTCTATTTCCAACTGTCAAGGGATATTTTACATGTGCAACTATACACAAGAACGACCTATCTCACTACCCAGAGACCAGGGGAAATTTTGTTACTAGAAATCCACGTGAAAAAATCCCGGCCCTCCTTGGGGCTTGAACCCTGGGCCTCCAGCACTTGAGGCAGACACCATACCTCGAGACCACTCAGCCCCCTCTTCACTTCATATGATATATAACTCTCCAGTGTGCACCTGGCCAGATGCACTGAAATATGCCAGGCAACCTATTGTGTATGTCTTCTTTATAAATTGAATGCTGAAGCATTTTTACTATTTTCTCCATATTGCTGCAACAAGCCAATCAAAGAGTCAAAGCTAAACTAACAATACACCCATAAGCCAATCAAACATCAAAACTAAACCAACTATACACCAACCAGCCAATCAAACAGTCAAAGCTAAACCAATAATATACTCACTAGCCAATCAAACATCAAAACCAAATTAACAATATAATCACCAGCCAATTAAAGAGTCAAAACTCAACCAACATACTATCCCCTAAAAATGGTAACCTTTTACACAGACTTGGTGTTCCTAAAACACAAAGGTAGAAAACAAGAAAACAATTCACTGAATCTTATATATAAAAGGCAATCTCCGTCTGTATGTCCTTTATGCGTTCGCGAACGGTCCATCCGATTGAGATGAAATTTTCTACACGTCTTCCTCTCATTCTCGCGCTGCCAACTGTGATATTTTTTTAGTGTAAAATCGGCTGCTTACTTAATATTATTTAATTTTTCATTTTTCATTATAATTTCTGTATAGCAAGGGGACTTAACTCTAGAAAAGTTATTTCAAGGGGCATAACTTTTAATAACTTTTCTGTATACATTATAGTCATATTGTTGCATCGTTTTCAAAGATTTTTAAACTCGTTGTCTATAGTTATATACAGGCATATGAGTTATAATAAATAATGATACAATCTTTAAGGCATTTTCAAATTTTTCATAAAAATAATGCATAATGCATAACATTGTAACTCATCTTTTTATGCTTAAGAAAATATCTACAGTCATGTAGGTGATTAGAAACAGTTTTCATTAAAAATAATGAATGGTGTGTGGAAGGACATTCTTTTAAGTTACTTTTTTTTTGTTGTATGAATTTAATGAGACGCTCCCCGCCAGGAGCTGGGCGAAGGCACGCCGGGTCAGATAGATAGACAGACCCACCTTTTCGCTACAGTTATCTACAGGCATATGCGTTATAACCCTCCTCCTCCTCCTCCTCTTCTTCCTCCTCCTACCCTCTTCCTCTTCCCCTCCTCCCTCTCCCTCCTCCATCCAACTCCTCCCTCTTCCTCCTCCTACCTCCTCGCCCTCCTCCCTCCTCCTAATCACTTCTCTTCCTTGCTCCTCCCTTCTCCTCCTACTTCCTCCTCCTCCTCCTACGTCCTCCCCCTCATCCCTCTTCCTCCTCCTTCTTCCTCCCTCCTCCTCCTCCCTCCTCCTCATCCCTCCTCCTCCCTCATCATCCTCTCTTCTCCTCCCTCCTCCTCCTCCCTCCTCCTCTCCCCCACATCCCTCCTCCTCCCTCTTCCTCCTCCTCCTCCTTCTCCCTCCTCCTCCTCCATCTCCTTCTCCTCCTCCCCCTCCTCCTGCGTTCTTCTCCTCCCTCCTCCTCCTCCATCCTCCTCCTCCCCTCCTCCTCCTTCTCCTACCTCCTCCTCCCTCCTCCTCCTAATCCCTCCTCCTCCCTTCTATTCCTCCCTACTCCTCCTCCTCCTTCCTCCTCTTCCCTCCTCCTCCTCTCTCCGCCTATCTCTTCCTCCCTCCTCCACCTCCCTGTTCCTCCTCCCAGCTCCTACTCCTCCTTTTTCTCTTCTGCTGCTGCTGCTGCCGCCGCTCCATTTACCCAAGTTAATTGTTTGGGAAGATGTAAAGATCGTTCAAGTGCTCTTTCTAATGCTTTTTGTAAGTTGGTCTTCGTTTATCTAAGGTTGTTCTAACTGCAACCAATAAATGATTAGACAGACAGGCAGACAGACAGACAGACAGACAGACAGAGAGGGAGGGACAGACATACATACAGACAGACAAACAGACAGACAGACAGACAGACAGACAGACAGACAGACAGACAGACAGTCGGCAACGGGAGCTTATATGACTACTAATATGAATTAAATAAGATGCTCCACACCAGGCGCTGGGCGATGCCGGGCCGGGTCAGACAGACAGACAGACAGACAGACAGACAGACAGACAGATAGTCGGTAACGGGAACGAGAACTTATATGACTACTTATATGAATTAAATGAGATGCTCCCCACCAGGGACTGGGCGAAGCCGGGCCGTGTCAGCTAGTAGTTTATAGATCTTGGCAGTCGCGCAGAATGTGGAATGGGCATTATCTCCCTTGAATGTGTCATCACGCAGCAGATATTTTGCAGAATGTCACTCTCATCGTGGCCCAGTAAACAGCTGCTCGATCGCTGGTAATTTCTCCTTCCTAATGTACCTTCATGCACAAGGTATCGGCAATGTTCTGTTTCCATCTCAGCAGTGGACAACCCGTGCCTCTTCTGTCAGCAACCATACTTCGATCACTGTTCCCCCCAGCCACTATGACGTTTAATGTGCTCATAGTACTCCAATGTTCGAGACGTGATGCTGTATATGAGCTAGTTGTCTCCCATGTTCATATCCCCTATACAGACGTGGGAAAATGGTGCTCTGCTGACTTTCCTTGTTCTAAGTCACCATCATCAAGTGCCCAGTGACGTGGCCTGGCCTGAGTGATCACGCTTCTCTCATTTTGTGATCTCCAAGAGAAATGTCAGTTCATGTGTTATTTTTCCATGCCGTGATGAAAGGCTGTCAAGAATCTTCTCTTGTTGTCTTCCTCAGTCTATTTTGCTGCTGATCTTTTCCAATTGTTACAATATAGTCCAGTTTTACTCTATTTCTAATGTGGCCAAAAAATGTCAACTACTTTTTTATGATGTTTGTGATAAGTTGTCTATGTTTCTTCGCCATTTTCACAATGTTTACATTACATATTTTTGACTAACCAATGTATTTTTAGCTTTCTTCTGTAAAAATACATGTCTGTGGCTTTCGGGTGTTTTTCTGCTTATTTACTAATAATCCAGGATTCACAGCAGAATAACATCAAGTGAGCAAGAGGTAGACAATGATACAAGTGGGAAGAAAACATCAAGAGATGGACGAACATCATCTGACAGAATATACAGTCAGGGCGAGAAACATACAGTGTTGGAGATCCACTGCAGCCAACTTTCATTGTGGAGACGGCACCTGATTGATTGAACATGCAAGAATTCTTTTTCTAACTTTTATTGACAGGAACTTATTCCATAAGATGTTCTTCATTTTATAAAACGTAGATTTTGCTTGTCCTATTCTGTCCTTTATTACTGTGACACATCTCCCATCTGACTAAAATTATACATTTGAGGATGATGTTTATATTATATTACTATTACTTCAGACTTCTTAGTATGAACACATGAGGAAGCTTTATTTTCAAAGGGCTCAGAATTTGGCAGCAGGCCTGTGTAACATTCTGCCATTCTTGTCACTCCATTCATAAATTATTTCATTCATATATCACTTATAGATTAATTGAAAGAAACAACAACAATGTATGCATTATAAAAACATGAGAATGTGTAAAAGATTGTTCCTACATGACTAATTAACTCAAGCTGCAGCTCTTTTTTCACTTTCTAAAACCACTGTATGAATCATTTTCTGTAGTTCATTTTGAAGGTTGCAGTAAAGACGTCCTAAATAACTTATCACAATTAAACATGTGTATAATAATTAACAGAGGTTGTGGGTCACAAAAGAGTGTGAAAACCAGGCATACTGAGTAATGAAAAGCAACACAGCAATCTTTACACAGCAGGTGTGTGAAAGCAGGATGCCACCCCGCAGTGAGCACTAACCAGTGGACTTTTAAAGAGCTCTTCTCTGTCAAGAGGGAAAATTGCTACGCCCTCGGGGACACTGGGTACTATTTTTATCCTGACTGGGGTAAGCCTGAAAAAGGTTTGTTATTGCACTAATTTTTTACATGTCAAACAGTAACCATATCAAGTCTGAGATAGGTTTGTCATTGTACTTATCTTTGCTTGCATGTCATGCAGTAACCACATAAAGTCTGAGATAGGTTTGTCATTGTACTTATCTTTGCTTGCATGTCATGCAGTAACCACATAAAGTCTGAGATAGGTTTGTTATTGTGCTTATCTTGCATGTCATGCGGTAACCACACAAAGTCTGAGATAGGTTTGTCATTGCACTCATCTTTACTTACATGTCATGCAGTAACGACACAAAGTCTGAGATAGGTTTGTCATTGCACTCATCTTTACTTACATGTCATGCAGTAACCACACAAGGAAAACAATGTTATTTCTTAATGTCAGTAAGGTCTCAGAAAGATAGTGTACACATAAAGATTAACTCTTCCCATCTTTATTTCTGTCTTGTCCCAAACAGTGTTGCTTTAACTCCTTCAGTCTCAAAAGCTTCCACAGCAGAAACCCGGTAGGGCGGGGCTCCACTAGCACAGTGGCCAGCCTGCTTGCCCACCAGGGCGGAGCTGTGCTAGCACAGTGGCCAGCCTGCTTGCCCACCAGGGCAGAGCTGTGCTAGCACAGTGGCCAGCCTGCTTGCTTGGAGGCCGTGGGTTCCAAATCACATCAGGACAGATTTATTTAAGCCGCCTGGTCTCCCAGATCAAACCAGCCTCAAATGGGTACCAGGAAACGTCTTGTGAAGTAAATGTGGCTGGATATTGACCACTTCAGCCCTTGATTGCCAGTTGGTCTACACAATTATGGGACTAGTACCATATGCCCTATACAGCTCAAGGTATGTGAAAAGGGTCCTTTACTTGTACTTATTCACGAAGGCTACTTTCTTTAGTATGATCTAGCCAAATATAAAACATATGAGAACACATTACACATTGGCTAGGATTACAGGGCAATCTTTTCTGGCCACTCTAATCTTCAGTCTCAAATACTGAATTCTATCTTTTGATATTGATTCATTCAGCTCAAATTCTTTATTTATACCCATCCTTGTAAGGTTATTCATAATGCTGGCTTCATCCATTGGTTGATCTTCTGATACAGTGGTGGTATCAGTCAGCCTGTCAGATCTGTGCGTCATCCATTTATTGATCTTCTAATATGGTGACAGTATTAATCAGCCTATCAGAACTTGTTGGCTTCATCCATTGGATGATTTCCTAATATGGTTTAGTTTAGTTTAGTTTAGTCTATGGATCAACATCACTGCACACGGGTGCAACCCATAAGTGCTCTGTTTTCCTCCTAACTCAAATCTCAGTCTGGAGAAACTCAGCTCAGTGCATGAACTCTGTAGCGCCGGCGAGGATCCTGAAAATACTTTGGGTAGATTTTTAACTTGAAATTTTGCTCGGGTAGCGCCGTTAGGCTCCTCTTTTTCGATTTCCAACTGCCAAGGGATGTTTTAACGTGCGCAACAATACACACGGGCGTCCGATCTAACTACCCAGAGACCAGGGGAAATTTTATTACTAGAAGTCCACGTGAAAAAATCCCAGTCATCACCAGGGCCTGAACCCAGGCCCTCCAGCACTCGAGGCGGACACCATACCTCGAGACCACGCAGCCCCCATTCCTAATATGGTGACAGTATCAATCAGCCCTAAAAGGTCTAGTTGGCTTCATCCATTGGTTGATCATCTAATATGGTGACAGTATCAATCAGCCTATCAGGTCTTGTTAGCTTTGTTTATTTATTGATTCTTCTGATACAGCGGTAGTATCATTCAGCCAATCAGATCTCGGCTTCATCCATTGGCTCATCTTCTGTTACAGTGCTGGTGTCAGTTAACCTGTCAGATCTTGTTCACTCCCATTGTGAAGAATCATTGGAAGCTCAGGCTTCACTTCCTGGCCTGTTTTTGTTTTTAATCTGAGACCAGCACATCAGTGGTGACATTTATCAGCAAGGAAGGAGAAACACAAATTCTTCCTGGTTTGTCCAGCGCCTGAAAAACAAAATTCTCATATCTCTTCCGAGTACTGGGAAGCATCTTGACATAAATTACTGTGTTGAAAAGTATGATCATATTTCTTTTTGGCTGGTTTCCGGCAATTTCATGCACTCTCTAACATCTGTGTCTATGCAGTATGACAATTAACGTTTTTAAAGTTTAGAATTCCCTCCACATTTCTATTATTTCATGAAATATGTTATCTGTATTTGATATTACTAACTATACCAAATGTGATTTGTGATACATTTAAAAAACATCAAACCCCAAAACAGAAATCTGCTATGGGAATGTGTTGTGATATTCTCAGCTGGAAATCACAGCGGAACAGATGGCCAGTCTTTTACTCTGTTAGCAGGTAATGAATGTAGTCGTTGAAACCTCTTCCATGACTATAGCATAGTAGCTCCTTATCAGCTACACTAACAGGCATGGATTTATGAAATAAGTCATGTTTTATACCATTGTCTATATCTGTGCATGTGGGCCAGTGAATGCAGTTTCACAATCCAACATACCAGGTTTGAATTCAACAGCAGGTCATTTGGAAGCAGGCAGCCTTGCATTGATTTTCACAATGGTATGAGCCTCGGCCGTTCAGAAAGCAATTGCAAACTCCTGAATGCAAAATTGCCTAGAAAATTGTGAACCTCTAAACAATACTTGGCAACGTCAATACCTCTTCATGAAACAATCATCAAATTCTTACTTAGTTCGTGAGATTCCACTTTGGGCTTTTCGAGTTCTGGAAGGGTCCAAAGACCCGTACTTCTCTAAGACATCCCTGTACTGTTTATGTGGCAATCCTGTTTATAGAAAATTAAGCTGTACAAATTATACACACTAGCACCATACAAATCAATCTCTGTGTCGTCAATCAATTCACAACATGTAAAAGGTATGAAATTATAATTGCTATACTTATACTATATTATAATGTCAGGTCATTTATTTATTTCTCACTTACTGCTAATTCTCCTACTAAGATACCTATTCCGCTACTCAGCGCAACAGGGAATTTCCACACCTTTGTTTACAACAAACTACAATAAACATCAAAATGTAATCACCTTGCAAAAGAGTCATCCATTCCCTCAGTACTTCAGATGTGCTGCATATTTCCCATCACACAAACTTTGGTAAAAATAGCAATTTGGTAAAATTTGGGACATGTTTTATTTTATATTGTTTACATTTCCACAGCTTAAACACGTTCCACTAATTTTATTCATACATAAATATTTTTACAACTGCAACTCAGTGTATGACCTGGCCCTATTAATCACTATATGTTTATATTTCTGTATTAGGCTTATTTACTGTAAGATGCAGAAATCATAAGTAGAAGATAATAAGTTTTTGCTTCTCTTGCTGGATATAAGTGGTCCAGATCTCACTGCCATCAAAGAGACAGCTGACGACTCGGGCATTATATACCATAGACCTGTTTTTACAGTCAGTTTAGGATTTCTCTATACACGCTTTGCAACACACGAGAAACTGGCGGCAGTTTTTTTTTATACAGCTATAGATGTCCTTATCAAGGTTAAGTCTGTCATTGACAACAGAACCTAAGTATGTATAGTATGTAAATACAGCCCTTCAGCAGCAAATAAAATGTTTGTTTACCTGGCAGTACTGGAGCAGAAAGGCCAGCCTGGCGCTGCACAACAGGTGGTAAATTCCGTCCACCTGTAATGATGATGCAAGTTGACGGTTTTATTTTAGATCATAAGAGAACAACGTTGACATATTGTAATAACTGGTACAATGAATAGAGGTCAATGAGGGAAGATTCTGGAAAGACTTGTATCATGGCATGGGGAGATAGCACATGAATAAATGCATAAAGCAAGAAACAGGAACCGGACACATTCTGTTGGAGAATGGGAACAGATACACACTGTGTATTGTGTGTGTTTGTGCAGTGTGTGTATTGTGTGTGTTTGTGTGGTGTTTTTCTTGAGTTATACATGTTTTAGTTAGTGTTGAAATTAAGAACATTATCCACATATCACACAGCTGGATAAATAAATAATAAAGGATGGTGTGTGATAATTCCTTGTTTTGGAATAAGCTGGGTGGGGTGGGTGGAAAACATGGAGAATACAGTCCGCAGATGTGTCTCAAACGTGGAATGTGGGATTACGATCTGTGTTTGTAACCCCTATACCACAGTGCTGGCTTATTGTGTGTATGTATGCTAAATATACAACATCATAAAGTTGCGTTTTCATCTACACCATTAAGAAAGAAAGAAAGAAAGAAAGAAAGAAATAAAGAAGGCAGGACAGGCAGGCAGGCAGGCAGGGAGGCAGGCAGGCAGGCAGGCAGGAAGGAAGGAAGGAAGGAAGGAAGGAAGGAATGTTTCCAGTAAACCTGTAAACTATGATCAAACCTACCCTCCACGTCACCAGACATGGAAGCAAACGTGTCCTGTCTCATCAGATTGTCCTGAGATCTCTTCAAGTGAAGATCACGAATGGCCTGCCAGCTCACCAGGAACTGCCGTTCTGTTTGTGTAATTGTCTTGCCATCCAGCACCTCTGAGGAAGGTTACAATCAACAGACCCAGGTTATTCAATGAAAGTGATGTAAAGTAAAGAACTCCTCTTCCTGCCCTGACACACACTCGGCATATGGTGCTAGTTCCATATTGATATAGACCAACTGGCAGTCGAGAGGTGATGGGGTCAATACCTGGCCAGCTGCCTTCACTTCCTAAGCTGCTTCCTAATACCCGTTTTAGGCTGGGCCAACCTGACAGCACTTGCCAGTTGTAACAATCCACCTCAATGTGAAATTGTACCAGGCGAGCAGGCGAGCAGGCAAGCACACTAGCCACTTCACAGTCATGCCCCCTGCTATTCAATAACTATTACAATTTATGTATAAAATACAAACACAAGTATGCCATGTTTCTTAATACGTATAACACTGAATATATTTGTTGCCATCATGATTCTCCTTGGAACTTTTGTGCTCTATCTGGCACTGACTGTTACTTTATTTCAAGCATACCAATACTCATCAATATGTAGGTGGTCAAAGAAATTTTGTTTTATAGGAGAATGTTGGTTGTTTATTTGGTTGGTTGGCTGGTTGGTATGTTGATTGATTGGTTGACTGGTTGGTTGGGCGGTTGGTGGGCTGCCTGGTTGATTGGTTGATAGGTTTACTGGCTGATTGGTTGGTTGGGTGGGTGGTTGGTCTTTAGGTTGATTGGTTGGTTGCCTGGTTGGTTGGTTGTTTATCATGGTTTTATGTTACTCTTTGTGTGTGTGTGTGGGGGGGGGGGGGGGGGGGGAGTGAGACTTCGTGTACTCCACAGCTCTACTGTGGACAAATGTTCCATCACAAAATGTACTCTGTGTGTGTGTGTGGGGGGGGGGGGGGGGGTGTCCAGACTTAGTGTACTCCACAGCTCTACTGTGGACAAATGTTCCATCACAAAATGTTACTCTGTGTGTGTGTTTGGGGGGGGGGGGTGGGGGGAGTGAGACTTAGTGTACTCCACAGCTCTACTGTGGACAAATGTTCCATCACAAAATGTTACTCTGTGTGTTGTGTGTGGGGGGGGGGGTGTGTCCAGACTTAGTGTACTCCACAGCTCTACTGTGGACAATGTTCCATCACAAAATGTTACTCTGTGTGTGTGTGTGGGGGGGGGGGGGGGGTGTGTCCAGAGTTAGTGTACTCCACAGCTCTACTGTGGACAAATGTTCCATCACAAAATGTTACTCTGTGTGTGTGTGTGTGGGGGGGGGGGGGGGGTAGTGTACTCCACAGCTCTACTGTGT
>JACEFZ010027662.1:262500-290933 GCA_014155875.1 Cepaea nemoralis
TTCATGACATTATCAGCACAGTCTGCTATCAGCTTCACTAACTCGTTTGCCAAGATGGAATAGAGTAATATAACATCCACAATGGAACAAGCACAAAAATCTGATCATCTAAACATCATTTTAAACTTATCCACACACTTCAACCTCTATCTTCTTGACACTCTGGGAGGTGAGGCGCCATTTGGGTCATGATTCCCAAGCATCTTTCCCCTGTTGTATTTTTATATCTCTTTCTAAACCAGTGTTGAACTGATAATATCATCCCAAGTCTGTGTGCACCAGGACACATAATCTGTTGATCACATATTAGATTCTCACTTCTCCCTCCACTCCTCACAACCCTACCACACAGATTGACTCACTGCTAACTTACCCAGGTGGTTTCCCATGACTATAATATGATCTTTGTATTTTGGTATCTGACACAGTGGATTGCCAGTTAAGTCCAGGCGCCACAAATGTTGCCAGGAAGACAGTAGGTGGGCCAACTCCTTCATATCATCCAGCTGATTGTTGGTCACCATCAACTGGGTTAACCTGCTCAGTTTTCCCAGCTCAATAATACTGGTCAGGTTATTGCCAGAAATATTCAGCACCTGCAGAGAGGCCTTCCAGAAACAAAACAGCAGCAATATTAGATTACAGCACATCTGCCAGGTATTTTAAACCTCTAAAATCAAACAACAAATATGCTTACAAAGAGTATTCTGAATATATTTACTTCTAACTTCCTCTCTTGCACGTTAAAGTGAGGTAAATATTAACTTTTCTCCACACAGTATCTTCATCAACAAATAACACATTTTAGCATAATGATTATCCTGCTGTGTTTGCATGGTAGTTATGTTTCCCGAAATACTTGAGTAAATCTATTATGTTGATATATCAGGTTGGGGAGCTGCAGTATCATAGTGGCTAGCACAATTTCCTGCCAGCCTGGAGCTCATGTGTTCAAAACTCCATCAATAACCCTGTTGAGTAAACTTTGGCTCCCAGGTTGACGCAACCTCACATATACACCAGGAAATGATCAGGGAAGTAAAAGCAGCCAGAGTTATACTGACCACATCAACCATCGGGTGCTGACTGATCCATAGATATGGTGCCAGCACCATATACCCAATAAACCTAATGGTGTGAAACGGAGATCCTTTATTTTACATATATCTGCTGTAAGAGACTGAGCACATATGGATGTGTTTCATGTGCAGGGGTGTTAACTCTAGTGAATCAGTTGATGGTGGACTCATGAAAAGCTTTAAGCTCTTACAATCTATACAAGAATAAGTTATGTTGACTCATAACTGACATGCTGGGTCTAATTTCAAGTAAACTAGACATTCCTGTAAATGTATTTATTTTCACATGGGATTATATTCTAATGAATCATCACTATCATCATCATCATCATCATTATGTTGGTTTATAGTTTGGCAAGTTAGTTAATCTAGAAAACAGTTTAACTCTTAATTCTCATTAGAAGAGCTTGAGTATCCAGGGACTTTGTCCTTTAATTCTCACTAGAAGTCCCAAATGTCTATTAATTCTCACTTTGATGTCCCAAATATCTATTAATTCTCACTAGAAGTCACAAATTTACTTACCTTTGGTAAGTAGTGCTGGGGAATTTAACTTGTAACTACCAATAAAGACCAAAATGTGCAAACCACATGTAATATCTATACACTGTTGTATATTTTAATAAGTCTATCAGGATCTGGCAATAATAAAAAAGCAAATATAATTAAATGATTTTCAATGAAAAGTGTTCACACACCGAAACTCCCTCAAGTGACCGGGGGTCAAACAATAAATGCTCCCCATGAGAGAGGCGTTGATTTTCTATATGAAGTTCTTGAAGCTGCTTTAAATTATCAAGGCCCTCTAGGACTGTGATAAGATTTCCACCAAGAAATCTGGAATGAAACAAATTAATTGTAGTAATATTTCTACCGAGAAACTTTGAGTAGTAACATTAACATTGACGCAGTTGCTCTTTTAAACTTCATATTTTTCCTTATTCTGCCCTTATATGCTTCATGGTTTTCATACTATACCTTTCTGCACTTCATGTTTTTTCCTATTATGCTCTTCCCTACTTCACATTATTCCTATTATGTTCTTCTACGCTTCCTTTTTACCTATTCTGTCTTGAACTCTGACATCTTGACTGCTGTTAACAAAGTATCAAAGAAAACAAGAAAAACTTCTTGTGATGCCTTGTTATGAAAACTGATTGTCTCAAATATGCACAACACTATTTTGAATTATTATGCAAAGTACATTCAACAACACATAATCAAACCACACAACTTGAATAAGGAAGGTAAACAAAAACAGAAATCAAACTCCAATTTAGAACATGAAAAGCATGAAATAAATTCAAAAAATCACAATCACAATCAATTGGTTTGCCAAATTGACAATTGTGCTTCTTTACATCTCACAATCTCCAACATACTGTATCAATTCAAATGTTGATACTTTTCCACGTCAAGATAATAGTCTGTCAAGAATCTTCTCTTATTGTCTTCCTCTACTGCTCTTTCCATTAATCTTTCCTGCTGTTGTTACATGTTTCCAGTTTTTCTTTTCATATAATGTGGCAACAATTTCAAACGGAATCTTTCAGATATAGTGACAAGCTGTCTTTGTTTCTTAATCTCTTAAAAAAAATTTAATAACTCACTTTGGCTACCAGTGTAGCTCAGTGTATTTGAGCATTCTTATGTATGAGGGTAAGTTAATAAGTAAGACACAAATGGCTGTAGAAAAATAACTAAATATGATAACAACTTGAAACCAATTTATTTTTATACATACATTGTCCCTTTATTTCTCAACAAAATTTCCACCAGCATTGATGCACTTATCCCATCGTTTTATCAGTCCTCCCAAACCGGCTGCATAGAATTGCGTGCTCTGTTTTCTAAACCATATTTTCACTTCACATTCAACTTCAGCGTCATTCACGAAATGTCTCCCACCAAAGTGGGTTGTCAGTGTTTATGCTGACAAATGTTAGTCCCGTAAAGCGGTGCATAGCTGAGTAGAAAAAGTTACGAGGGCGAGTCAATAAGTAAGTCAAACAGTTCTGTTGGTTGGCCAGTAAATGAAAACAAAGCACGCAGTTCTATGCAGCCAGTTTGGGAGGACTGATAAAACGATGGGATAATTGCATCAGTGTTGGTGGAAATTATGTTGAGAAATAAATGGACAATGTATGTATAAAAATAAACTGGTTTTAAGTTGTTATCATGTGTAGTTATTTTTCTACAGCCATTTGTGACTTACTTATTAACTTACCCTTGTAAAACCAAAATTCTGTGGCAACAAGGAAATATTTGCTAGTTTTCTTCCTAATTTTCCAGAACCATGGTAGCCTACTGGCTAGACTCTAATCTGCTGGACTCAGGTTCAAATCCACATCAAGGTAAATTTTTAAAAATTCTCCCGGGTTTCCACGTCAACCAAGCCAAACATGGATACCAAGGAATGTCTGGGGAAGTACAGGCAGCTGACATGATACTGACCCCATAAGCCACTGACCCCATAAGCCACTGACTCCATCAGCCACTGAGCCCATCACCCACTAACCCCATCAGCCACTAACCCCATCAGCTACTGAGCCCATCAGCCACTGACCCCATCAGCTACTAAGCCCATCAGCCACTGACCCCATCAGCTACTGAGCCCATCACCCACTGACCCCATCAGCTACTGAGCCCATCAGCCACTGACCCTATCAGCTACTGACCCCATCAGCTACTGAGCCCATCACCCACTGAGCCCATCACCCACTGACCCCATCAGCTACTGAGCCCATCAGCCACTGAGCCCATCACCCACTGACCCCATCAGCTACTGAGCCCATCACCCACTGACCCCATCAGCTACTGAGCCCATCAGCCACTGACCCCATCCCCCACTGAGCCCATCAGCCACTGACCCTATCAGCCACTGACCCCATCAGCCAGTGACCCCATCAGCCACTGTGTCCCAGTTGGGTTATACAAATATGGGCCTAGCAACATATACCTAATGCATTTTAAGGCAAGTAAAAGTGTCATTTACTTACTGACTTTACTTCTGATTGCCCAGGATTCAGTCTTGTGTTAACAGTGGTTTTATGGAACTGACTTTACTTCTGATTGTCAAGAATTCAGTCATATGTTAACAGTGGTTCTATGGAACTGAATTTACATCTGACAGTCCAGGATTCAGTCTTGTGTTAACAGTGTTTGTATGTAACTGACTTTACTTCTGATTGTCCAGGATTCAGTCTTGTGTTAACAGTGGTTCTATGGAACTGACTTTACTTCTGATTGTCCAGGATTCAGTCTTGTGTTAACAGTGGTTTTATGGAACTGATTTTACTTCTGATTGTCCAGGATTCAGTCTTGTGTTAACAGTGGTTCTATGGAACTTACTTTACATCTGATTGTACAGGATTCAGTCTTGTGTTAACAGTGGTTCTATGAACACATGTCTTTCAATAATCAAAAAATAAATAAAGGATACTTCTCTACACAGTGAGGTATATTTGCTATATTGTGTCAGAGTCATACTGTTATACACCTATTGGCACTCAATAGGTCATTTTGTCAAAATTTATCTGGTTACCTTTACTTCCCATAACACTTCTTGGTACCCTTTTTAGGCTGGGCAAACTGTGAATCCAGGTCAATTTCTTAAAAATCCATGCTTTAATGGGGGATTTGAACACATGCCTACAAGTCTGGTAGGCAAACACGCCAACCACTACACTACTGTGCCTCCCAGATTCCAATAACTAGGACAGAATTACATGAAGGACATACATTATAACAACTCTACAACATAGAAGGAATATAGGATAACATATCTCCATTATAATCAAAAGGACTGAAAAGGATATATTTCAACATAATAATACATCATTAAATCATAACTTGGATTTAGCAAAAATGAAAGATGCACAGATGACATTTTTGCTCTTAGACAACTTATAGAACAATCAATTGAATTTAATTAAACACTCTACTAAGCCTTTGTCAACCAAGAAAAGGCATTTGATAGAGTAGGCAGACTAAAGCTGTGGGAAATCCTTAAATGATATGGAGTGAGTACACACTAACAAACTTATGTAGACGGTTATACAACAACAGTGAGCCGGGATTTTTTCACATGGTCTTCTAGTAACAAAATTTCCCCTGGTCTCTGGGTAGTGAGATCAGACACCCATGTGTATTGTTGCGCACGTAAAAAATCCATTGGCAGTTGGAAATCAAAAAAGAGTAGCCTAATGGCGCTGCCGGGGCAAGATTTTGAGTTAAAAATCTACCCAAAGTATTTCAGGATCCTCATCGATGATACGGAGTTCGTGCACTGAGCTGAGATTCTCCATACTCAGGCTTGAGTTAGAATTAGAACGGAGGACTTATGGGTTACACCTAAGTGCCATGATGTTGATCCATTGAGTAAACTAAACTAAACTAAACTAAACAACTACAAAAGTGAATGCATAGTGAGAAAAAATGGAGGACACTCAGAACCCTTCACCATAATATCCGGAGGATGACAAGGTTGTGTCCTGTCCCCTCTCTTGTTCATAACCTATATAGACAGCATATGTAAAGAAACCAGCCAAACAGAGACCGCAAGAGCACCGCATGATGAACAAAATCACAGAAGAAGAACGACAGCAAATTACATCATTAAAGAACTCCTACTTTGCAGAGTATCAAGCACTAATAGCAACATCAGAAGCAGAATTACAAGACCACATAAATAGTCTAGATGAAGTATGTAAGGAACATAACATGAAAATTTGCACAAGTAAAACAGAAGTAATGACTGTAACCAAAGAAGAAAAAAAAAAAACAATTCACCTAAAAGAACACACTCTGAAACAAGTAAAGAGTTGTTTCAAGTACTAGGAAGAATACTATCATCCAATTGCAAATCAGAAGTCGAGATCAAAAATAGATACAATAAGGCAAACCATTGGACAAATACTCAAAAACAAGCATGTAAATAGTTACTAAGAAAGCATTCTACAACACAATCTTCCTACCATCTCTGTGCTACCAATGCCAAATCTGGACAATGACAGAAAAAGAGAAAAGAAAAATCACAACAGAAATGAGATTCCTGAGAAGAATACTCAATGTATCAAGAAGAGAGAAAATCAGAAATGAAGAAATCAGGACTAAAGTGGGGGTTAAAGCAGCACTAGATTTTATTAGCAGCAAGTCAAATGGTTTGGCCATGTAACTAGATTGCTAACTAACAGTATACCACAACAAGCAATGACTGTACAGACCAAACAGAAACAGAAGAAGAGGCCAAACACGAAAAACAATGGACAGAGGGAACAGCAGAGTCCTTGGGAATCTTGATACAAGAAGCCCATAAACAGGCACTCTCCCGCTGTTTATACTTCACCTCGACATCCGCAAGGTACAAGAGGGACAAGATGAGATGAAATGAATAAATCAGATAAACTTACAATTTTTGTAGCTGAATGAGCACTGATAAATTCTCAACTTTGCTGATGTTGTTGTTCTGTAAGTACAGGTGTGTCAGACTGGAGCTGCAGCCCAGTTTTGGGATGTGGCTCAGCTGATTGTCATACATGTACAGGACAATCAGGTTGCGGCACAAAACTAGGTCGTCTCCCTTTAGAAATACAAGCCATGTTGTTATGGGTCTTGGTTAAATCAAGGAAGTCTGCGTCTTTGTGAATTTTTATGCCAAATTTAGAATACTGCAAAGTATTATTTTCCTCTACATATTGGGTTTGATGAGAAATAACACAGAAAGAAAGAAAGAAAGAAAGGAGCTAGGGAGGAAGGAAGGAAGGAAGGAAGGAAGGAAGGAAGGAAGGAAGGACGGACGGACAAGAAAGTAAGAAATCCAGGCTGTTAGGAAGACATATATAAACAGGCAACTAAGACAGTAGTTCTATGGCTATATTGTAAATTTTAAGTAAATGGAAGATTGGATAAGATATGTCTCATATGTTTCTTAGTTTATGTTTTGTGTCAGAATGCAAAAACAAGAATAGAAAACATTTGGAAATATGTGTGGCAAACAAGTTTTGCACAAGGAAAAAGAAAGTTTGGGGACTCTTGCCTCCAGTAAAATGCAGGGAATGGTCTCCAGCTTAGGTACAGGTCCAGTAAAATTCAGGGAATGGTCTTCAGTCATAGGTACAGGTCCAGTAAAATTCAGGGAATGGTCTTCAGTCATAGGTACAGGTTCAGTAAAATGTAGGGAATGGTCTTCAGCTTAGGTACAGGTTCAGTAAAATGTAGGGAATGGTCTTCAGTCATAGGTACAGGTTCAGTAAAATGCAGGGAATGGTCTTCAGTCATAGGTACAGGTTCAGTAAAATGCAGGGAATGGTCTTCAGTCATAGGTACAGGTTCAGTAAAATGCAGGGAATGGTCTTCAGTCATAGGTACAGGTTCAGTAAAATGTAGGGAATGGTCTTCAGTCATAGGTACAGGTTCAGTAAAATGTAGGGAATGGTCTTCAGTCATAGGTACAGGTTCAGTAAAATGTAGGGAATGGTCTTCAGTCATAGGTACAGGTTCAGTAAAATGTAGGGAATGGTCTTCAGTCATAGGTACAGGTTCAGTAAAATGCAGGGAATGGTCTTCAGTCATAGGTACAGGTTCAGTAAAATGTAGGGAATGGTCTTCAGTCATTGGTACAGGTCCAGTAATTATGGACAAGCAATCACAAAACAGGAGAAGAGACAACAGGAAAGATGTACCACCTGCTATTGTGAATCATTGGCAATCAGTAAACAAAAACATAAAATTACAGCCAGATGTGTGGTTTTGCAAAAGATTATTTACAATACAATAAGAAAATACAGTCATATACTCTGTTACATGCCTTAAGGACCGGTGGGCATATGGTGCTTGACCCATATTCTTTATGACCAATCGGCACTGGGTGGCTGATGTGGTTAGTGTCACGCCGGTCTCCTTGACTTCCCACAACATTTCCTGGTATCCAGTTTAGACCAGGTCAACATGGGAACCAAGGACAAATGTAAACATTTGAATCTGCACCGATGCAGATCGAAACCATGAGATCTGGGCCTGCAGGTGAGTTCTAGCCATTACGCTATCACAGCATTCCTTGGTAATCATCAGTCATATAACATGACTAATGCTGAAGACATGGAGGTCAGCATGGCTGAATGGAAAAGAACGCATATTCTTAAACATCCAGTGTGCTGATGCCAAAGTAAGGGGTTCAATCCCAACACCGGGACAATTGGGCTAAAATTTTGACCTCTCGTCCTTGACTTGGGGATGTAAATTACAAGTACCTCTGAAGCCGGAGTGGGTTTGCCTGATGGCAAGGGACACTGTTATTAGGGATGGCTAATCCACACACAAAATTTAGTCCAGCACTACTTAAAAGTAGTGTGTATGGACTACGCTTGAGTTCAAAGTGAGCAAGCGCAAAAAAATCCAAAAACCAAAAACTGAAGGCATAAGTTGATGTGTAATAACTGCATGAATTTAGATATCAGAATGTGTGGGGAGTGTGGCTTGAGAATCTTCAGTTCCTGCCTCAGACTTATATGTTATTGTGGTTTGTTCCCACCATAGGACTGTAAATTTGTATTAGAAGAATTTGCTTCAGATGGTATCACACTTTCTGTTTTCAGATACAGGTGCAAGACAGGAGGTCCTATGTGCCAGTTGCATACATTAAAAATGAACCCCCCGCCCCCCCCCCTGCCAAAAAAAATTAATTAATGGTATATCCTTTACAGTATGTCGCAGTCAACTCCAGTATCTTTTGGCTGCTTGTAATCTCTTCGCAAGTTTACATTCAGTAGTTTGCCATTGCTTTCTGAATGCCCGAAATTCATACCATTGTATTGGAAACCAACAAAAGGCGGAGTCTGCTTCCAAACTGCCTGCAGCTGTGTAGTGAACGTGGGTATGCGAGATTATGAATTGCATTCGTAATTCCTTCGCCACAGAGCCAAATGCCAAGGCAGTTGGAAATTACTTAGAATAGGATATAAAGCCAATGCCTGGAAAAATTGTTCTGAAAGGACCTACACATGATTACTGAGCCAGCAAACAAATGTAACTTCATTCTATGATTACCATAAAAGCAAATTAAGAAAATAAATCACAGTTTTGCTAGCTACTTACAGCATCATGAATGTGTTTGTTTTCCAAGTACAAATGAGTGAGTCGGTGCACAAACTGATGTACGTTCTCATCTTTCTTCCTTTGTGTGTGTCTGGATGTTGCACGGGATATCTGATCTAAAGTTAACTTCACCATACTCTGCAGAAGAGACCAAACATAGATTAGAGTTATTTCCTTTTTAATGTTAGTTGTGTGTAAAACAATTTTCTGTCAGCCTTGTCTTACAACTCACAACCTGACAGATTTGAACAACCTCTGTGTAGTATCAGACCTTACAACAAGACACACATTTACACAACGTTTATGTTGAATACAAGATTTTCCCTTTTCATTATTATTCAATTATTATAAATTTTCCTCACGCTTCTTACTTAAACTGAAGATACAGGATCCCTGAAAACACCCATAAAAATGCCTCATATGTAACGAGCCATTATCCTCTTTGGACAACAATCACCTTCACAATTTATATCTGAACTGTGGCTGACTCGGTCACAGGATTATTAATCTTAGCCAGGTGATGGACCCTAATATAACTTCTCTTCTGAGGTTGAATGGGGTAGGGGTAATGGTAGGAAAGTGCCAGTGCAATGTTGTCTGGAACCATTGGGATTTGCATTATATGTGTAGTGTTATTGATAAAAGTGCTCCACATGTCGTTCTGATGCTCAGTACATTTAACCAACAACATAGAATGTTTCAGATTATTCTCAGCATATTTGGACCAACAGTAGCACAAGTCAGAGTAATTCTCTTCATAAGCACACAAATATACCTTCAAAAGTTTCCAAAATTCAACTACAGCAGATACAAGTTCATTTACTGTTTCTTGATCTATTGTACACACTGTACAACATCCTACAGGATACAAACAACAGTAATGAGGATATCAGATGAACATAAGAATGGTTTGATATAGAAACATAGTGACAGACAGGGTTGTATTTTGTCTCCTGATCTGTATCACTCGCTGAAAACATCATTAGAAATGTTAAACAAAATATTGACAAAGAACAATATGATTTGTCTGTAATCAGGGGAACAGAAATATCATAACTTTAATGTGCCAACAACATAGTATCATTTTGAAAATGGCATAAGATACGACGACATAAATAGGTGTACCGACAATGAGCTAGAGAAACTAGCAGACATGTACAACAACAGTATAGGGAGTGCTAGCATCAAGGAGGAATGGTTACACAGCTATCTGATTCCCTTGCCGAAGCCTGACAAAGACCACAAGAAAATTCAGGGTTATCGAATTATAACCATGCAGAATACAATAGGCAAGCTGC
Source organism: Cepaea nemoralis (assembly GCA_014155875.1). Classification (NCBI taxonomy): domain Eukaryota; kingdom Metazoa; phylum Mollusca; class Gastropoda; order Stylommatophora; family Helicidae; genus Cepaea; species Cepaea nemoralis. Next base: position 272,972 of record JACEFZ010027662.1, read on the forward strand.
TGGAGAAGGTAATTGCCAGGAAAATATCAAGCCAACTAGAGAGGCAAGGTGTTTTCCCACCTACCCTGGGTGGGTACCGTCCAAAAAGAGAAACCTGGACCAATGCAGCAGTCTTTGCCCACGATGTCTATGAAGGTTTCCACTCAGGCACTGAAACCGTTGCTGCAGCGATTGATCTTGAGGACGCATACAACAGAGTACCACTGGATTTTTTAATGTTTCAGCTTCTTGAACTAAACGTAAGTCCATTCCTCCTTAGTTGGATCGCTGCAGCTCTCTTCCAACGGAAAGTAGTTTTTAGATGTGGCAGTTGGACTTCGGAACCAACAACAATATATCCTGGCCTACCACAGGGATCACCATTATCTCCGGTACTGTTCAACGCCTACACAGTGAGAATCACCAGTGAGCAGATCACTGGACCTGGCAGGACATTGTCATATGCCGATGATGTTTTAGTGTATCGTCAGGGTAAGGATAGAGAGGAGGTTGCTGTGGAACTACAAACCGAACTCAATCGCATAAGTACTTGGTGTGATGAAGCTGGGGCAATGGTCAACCCAACAAAGGCAACAGTGACTTGGTTCTCGTTGAATAATCATATTGTCAACAATCCAACACCAACTGTAATGCTGTGTTCAGAGACGGTGGAAAGAACGCAGGCAATGAATTACCTGGGGATACGGTTTGATCGAAGCCTTGCTTATAATGTGCACATAGACCAGGTGATAACAAAGGCCAAGCGGGGTTTGGCAGCGATGCGGGTGATGGCGGCAGCAAACTGTGAGCAGCGCCATCTATGTCTTCTGTACGAGGGGCTGGTCATGTCTGTTTTGGAGTATGCAATGGCAATCCTGACTGTCAGCCATAAGCAGATAGAAAGGATGGAAAGGATACAGAATGAAGCTATGCGCATTATTCTTGGATGTACAAGAGATACAGCATGCTGGGCGATGCGCTACCTTCTTGATTTTCCAACCATTGAAGAGAGAATGCAAGTTTGCAGGGCACGTGCCTACCTCAGAATTAACGCAAACACACAGCATCCACTGCATAGTGAAATTAGGAAGGTGAAGGGCAGCAGGTTAAAAAGAGGACGGTCGTGGATGGGTCAAGCCGAGGACATTCTTCAACAGGTGTGTTCACTTGAGGACTTAGAACCTGGCGAGGAGTGGGTGCAAGTGCCAACAGACTTCTGCACATCCTTTTCAGTTTGCATCCAACTAGATAGAAAATGCAGACAAGAAAATCCGGCTGCTGTTGAGGCTGAAGTACAAGCGTTGATTTTCGAGAATTCGCTAGACAGTGACGCGGTCATCTACATAGATGGGTCGGTCGTCCGACATGTGAGAAGCTCATGGGCCTTTACAGCTCGGGCCGGAGGGAGAATTGTGAAGGAGGACTCTGGTGCTTTCACTGAAACCACAAGTAGCCTGACCATGGAAGTCATGGCAGTAAGTAAAGCAATAACATGGCTCGAGACACAGACATTCACTAGGGCTTGTTTCCTTAGCGACTCAATGAACATGATCAAGAGGATAGAGGAGGGGTCGATCCGAAGAGAATGGTTGCTGCCTCTGAAGCGGTCTCGGCTGGCAAAGATTAGTTTCATCTTCGTGCCAGGGCATGCGGGAGTACAAGGAAATGAGCGGGCTGACAAGCTCGCAGGTGAGGCTACTGTTGAGGGCGGACGCGCCATGGACCAGGCTGACATTCTGAATGCTCTACGAGAAGTGAGACTTTTGCAAGAACCAAGTGATGACTGTGAATCTACAACAATGGCCAGACTGCGAGAGCAGCAAATTAAAAGAGGGGTGGCCAAACAAGAACACTACGCAGGAAGCCAAAGAAGATTGATAAACCAACACAGAACTGGCGTCGTTAGCCGCTACACGCTGCGGGATTTGCTGAGGAGGGGATCCGAGCACTTATGGACTGAATGGTCCGATGTGCAACGAGGATGATCTGTCGACTAACTAACTAACTAACTGAAAACAACAACTGAGCATTGGGAAACTAATTATAAGAAAAACTGAAAAACAAAATGTTTATCTAAATGCTGCAAACACACAAACAATGACAGATAATAAAACAAGTATGGTAACAGATATAATTATTACAAGATAGAAATTACAGAAATTGAGTAGTTTTGATTATCTAGATTCTCTGCTGACAAATAATAGAAATGCCATTATGGAAATGTGATTACAGAAATTAAAATATACAACATTGTTCTGCAAACATTTAAGTAATCGAATTCTTTATGGATTTAAAATCATTACTAAAGTCAGAATACTAAGCACTTGCATATTTCCTTTGGCAACATACAAGTGCAAAATTTGGTGGAACTGCGGTAAAACTGTGAAAGTTTAAACAATATATAATGACACAAAGTAGTGCAGCTTTACATAACAGAGTTACGACATGCTGATGAAGGCTAACCGCCGCAACGTCCTGTATGTGTCGTAACTCTGTTATGTAAAGCTGCACTACTTTGTGTCATTTTATATTGTTTAAGTGCAAAACTTGGATGTTTCACAAATCGGCTGAAGGCACATATCTTGCTTTGAATATAAATTAGGGTGGAAAATATACTGGGAAGGTAGTGAAGTGGAAGACCACAATGTAGGTGGATTCTAGAGACTAAATGCGACAAATATTGTCCACATGATGGCAACAGAGAGACAGGACATCTAGCTGATGATGGAGATAAATTTTAAAAGATTGCTTTCAGAGATAACCTATGTGCATGATAAGTCTCTGAGTGGATAATGTTCTACTAGTACTTGAATGTAATGAATGAAAGATATTCACTAGCAAAATGTATTAGCATAATAATTTTTAATTACCATTGAGATGAAACTTTACTTTTACAAACGGAAAAAGGATAGCAAGACTACACTATTTTCGACTATACATTGTTTCAGTAAGTTACTGTGGTTTTAAAAAAAAAAATAGTTATGGAAGGCATGGTTTAGGAAGAAGATGCTGGGGTCGATGAGCATGCAGATGGGCAAAGAGCATAAACATAAACACGACTTAGGGATGAATGTCACTAGGCCAGGAACTGCCAAAGGATAGAGTCTGTGTGTGTGTGAGCGACGTTTTTCAAAATATCTGCTACGTGATGATGTTGAATTATGGCGCTAAGTAGAACACTAGAAGTATGATCCATGATGAACATCATGTCATAAGTTTAAGTTTCTGATGTGATGTGCTGGTTGGTTGGTGGATTAATTTCATTTTTCAATTTTAGTCATTTTTAGTAAGTTATTTATATAATACAACATAAGTCATAAGTAAGCGGCCTTACATTGATGTCTAGGTTTTAAAGTAGTGACTGAATAGTTAAACGGGCATGCTAGTTTGTAATTCTTCAGCAAGCTACGGACAACACATTATTGATAACTGAACTGGAAGTATTAAATCCTCAGCTGAATTCACTTCTGTTGTCATAGAAACATCAACAACGGAAGTGATTGCCACAGACCGGATGTTGTAACCAGACGACAAAATGGAAGACGATGCTCCAGTAATTTATGGTCTGGAGTTTCAGGTACAAGGATTTAATTTAATTATACCACAGTTGGTGCATGAGTCACTATATCAGTGAAAGCTAGAACTGAAATTTATGTGTTGCATTATCATTAATTAGTCCTACATCTTATACGCTTTGTAAATTGTGAAAAAAAACCTTCTGGGTTGTGTGTTTGTGTTTTGTAACCGGCGCTGTGGTTCTGCTGGACAGTGAGTGACACTCACAGAGTCACACTGACTGAGTTCCATAATTCCATGATGTACCGGGTCGTTGTTTCGAAATCAGCAGCGGGAGATTTGAAAGGAAGCCGCTTTGCGACGATTTCCATGGTAGGGGGGTGGGCTGTTCAGAAGAAAGCAGTGTGAGTCACTGCCCAGTGACAAACTACTGACTGCCCATTCTTCAGCAAATCACAAACAACTGTGGTTACAACAGGCAGTAAGTACTGGGGTTGATTGTAACCTCCTGTAAAGGGCATGCAATTAACTTTTGAATAGAGCTGGCAACATCCTGGATCCAGTTCAAGTCTACGTCAATTATAAGCAAGGGTTTATTTATTTTATTTGTGTATAAAAGAGAGGCCGGTCTCCCTGGCCTAGGTGTTAATGACTTTCTCCGTAATTCTGTATAATCATGTGTGTAACGCAGCTGCGCGAGATTCAGTAGCAGATCACGCCGCGTTGGTTACTTACGGGGTATGTGAGCTGGTCACTCAGAAAGCAAAGGCAAACTACTGAGCGTAATCTTGCCAAGACACCAACAATCAGCTGAAAGATGCTGATGTTAACTGCAATGTCCTGTAAAGGATATGCAAAAATAAATAATAAGAGAGATAGAATTAATTATCCTTTCAACCAAGAAATATGGAAAGGGGGATGGATTTGTGTGAAGTCTTGCTGAATTGTAACTCTTAAAAATGTGTTTTGACATCCACTTATGTCCTATACTTTCCCACAATCCATTTATAGCATGAGTAGTTCTGAATGAATCAGAACAACTATGGCATTAACTAACTTCATTTCAGCAAACTACAGAACTGTCAGGAATAAGAAATTTACTACTGCTTTTATTGGATTATTTTATATGGGGGTCTGAGTGTGAACAAGGAAGAAGTATTATTGCATTGTATGTGTGAGACTTTAGTTCTGAGAGAGAAAACTGAAGTATGTGTATAAGTATTTGAGGTCAATATAAATCCCTTAGCCAGTATTACCGTAGCTGTGTCAGATGCTAAGGTTCTCATGTTAATAGATCGGAACATTAGGTGAAGTGTCCAGTTCTTGTCCTTGTTGCCTAGCTCTTCCCAGCTGAAAGCATAGTCAGGTATCCTGCGTAGAAGCATTGATACCACCTGATGTTAAACGAACATTAAACCCCATGTATTGGACTTGTAATTCTTATATCTCTGTAAATGTGCTCAAAGACTGTCTTTATGTTAATATTTTAAAAAAATGTTTTGCATATCCTTTACAGGACATCGCTATCAACATCAGCATCTTTCAGCTGATTGTTGATTTCTTGGCAAGATTACACTCAGTAGTTTGCCATTGCTTTCAGAGCGACCGGCTCCATACTCTCATAAGTCACTGGCATGACTCGAACCGCTTCCAATTCTCGTGTGCTCATGTCAAACATGAGAGTATTCGGGGTAATGGAGAAAGCTGTTAACCCCTCGACCAGGGATGTTAATATTAAGGACTACATTAAGGTCACAACAAACGTGATCGCAGCTCAATACACAAACTCTGTATCACCAATGAAGATCCTTCATGTGTTTACCAGAATCACAAATGCTATAAATATCCCGTTGGTGGTGGGTGTTCTCCATTTTGAAACTTTGCCAAAGCTGAGGCCTGTTTGGCCTACCCTGTACAATGTTCAACTGCTAAGGGAATTGTATCAGGCATACAGAACCTCCCAGTTTGTCATCCTTGTCCTTGAAGTCTGGGGGCCAGATCCAGAACCCAGGGTTTAGAGAGACCGAGTATCACACCCTGTAGTTCCTGATTGTGTAAACTGAACTGTCTACAACTTTAAACTCTTCCCTGTCAAGACAGGGTTCCAGGTTCAATCCCCAGTAGAGGCAGGTTTAACTGTATGGCTCTGGAATCTGCCCACTCTCATAAAAATGGTTAACAGACAATTCTCTGGGAATTGTCTGGAAAGGAAAGATAATGAGGAGGGGAGCTGGCCCCATCACCTCCTATGCCATGGCCTAGAAATTATGCAGGACTAACACTTCACACCCCTGTGGCAGTATCTGCTGTGGGACTACCTTGACCTTTGACATCCCAGGTACTTCTGAGTCAGAAGTGGGCACAAAACCTACAGGTAAGCCACTGCTACTGGCCAGGATGAGTTCAGTGTTGTTCATGTCAGAATGATTGCAGACACACATGTCTGCCATCTAGTGTAGCTTCTGGTATCTTAAGAGTCAATATATGTGACCAAGTCGTGATAGAAATATGTTGTGAGATGCCATCACATGTTACATGCTTGTGATTACAGGCCAGGTCATTGTGTGCTCAAGAAGCTGAAACAGACAGTATTCACTTTCTAGTTGGAACGCAGTCACTGAGGGCTGAAAATCAGGTATGATGTTTACTTTAATAAATAGCATGATGTCCCCACCAACTCCCATATTAGGGTACTGATTATATCTCAGACAAGGGTGGGAACATCAGAGAACCCACATGCACATTCAAAATCCCTCAGCGATTGGGTGGGAAATAAAAAAGATTATGTTGAATTAGTTACAACCCTGTCAAATTTCAGAATTAAACCAACCCATAATTGATTATTGAAAGCATATATGATTCTGGTATACATACATTTCTATCCTCAACACTACTGCAGAGTTTGTGCACTGTAGTGTGATACTTCCTTTGTGATCTATGGATGAGACTGAAGCATAGTTAGAAGAAGAAAACTGGCCACAGGAAACAATTAGTTGCATATCCTTTACAGGACATTGCAGTCAACCCCAGCATTTTTGGTTGTTTGTGATTTCTTGGCAAGTTTATGGTCAGTAGTTTGCCATTGCTTTCTAAATGACCAGCACTCATACCATTGTATCTCCCCCGATGTGTCTCCACCTTGCCGTGGTGGGGGAGCTTGAGTGTCCCTCTGACCCCAAGCGCTGTTCCGATGGATATTAACTACATATTGGACAGCTCTTGGGATAGGGACCAGACTAAGAGAGACACAACCTGCTGCTCTGCAGGTAGACTGAGGATAACAGTCAAAATCAGGCAAACGATGCCAATAATCTCACTCCGGACATAACCTCTAAGGCTCCCAGCCGAGGTATATGGCTGAACGTCTCTAAGCCGTAAACCTTCGGAAGTGAGAGCCTGGCCGACACAAACATACATCAAAATTGAGGTGAGGTGCTGAGCATGCTACATTCTTGGCGCAGATACTCGTTCGATGGCTCTTAGCTGGGGGATATGAGGTATCCCCGGATGAGAGGGCCTGACCGTTACTCGCCCACAGACGCACAGAGGTAAGGTGCTGAGCCGGCAGCACATGTAGCCTACCTCGTGAGCGAGTACAAAAGGTGGAAAAACACCTCGGTCGCACGTTCCGTAGAAAGTCTGTAACCGTACTCATGGAGTGAGTGTAGTCAAAGGTGGAAAATTGTCTCGTGAACACGAAATGGAACGCCTGTCTTGCGAATCCATTACGTGGCAGCCCGAAGCAAAAGCTTGCTGTGTGGAAATAAGTCTCGAAACCCGAGGAAGGCTAACCTCATCAAAAATGCCCACTGAAGCCGGAAGTGCCAGCCTACAGGCAGCAAAATAAAAATGGCACTACGCAATTACGTTCGAGTGAAATGTCTTTCGTGACCGGAAAAGCTCTAACTAGTCTTCCCTCGTGCTAGGAACAGCTACCTAGTCTCTGAATGCCGCTCTTGTTCGGAACAGCTCTGACTAGGTAGTTTCCGAATGTCCGACGTGTCTGGAACAGCTCTGAATGACACAACGACAAGCACATGTCCGACAAACTCGCTGAGTAGACATTGACTGCAGACCAGTTTGGTCTGTGCGGGAACGGCCCGGGGCGAACGAAATGCCCAATATATTGAAGTGAGGAATTAAAGCAGCCATGAGCAGGATGTGATGATTCCCTCGGGGAGCCCAGGACCAGGGCGCTATGTGCCGGCCCTGCAATTATGGAAGCCACCCTGGATAGCGGAAATTGCCATGGACTGTCCCTGCCTTCCTTTGAGGGACGACCGTTGTCTTCACCCGTTCCAACTTGGCCAGCTGGGTTGTGGACGGTTCCGCAAACAGTGAGAATCTCCCAGGAATGCTACCTGGTCAAAAAAGCACGCTGAAGCCGGTTGTGTTGGCCTACGGATTTCGGCCCAAGGGCGCATAACAGACACACCGCAATCACATCTGAAAAAACATTCCGGATGATCGCAAAGAAGAAGAAGATACCATTGTATGAATTGTATGAAAACCAACGTGAGACGGTCTGCTACTGTTTCGAATGTGATATACAAGGTATTACAAATTGTGTTTGAAACCCCTTTGTGACAGAGCTGAAGGAAAACTGGCTTTTAAACAGCCTTGGACACTGAAATATGTTAGCCCTGTTAGATATGACAGCAGCTTAGAAAGAACAGTAATGTAAGCCATGGGACCTGGAACAAGAGGCAGGGTTGACCAACATGGTGGTGGGCACAGGACATTGAAGACACCTTGGGGCATGAAAATGCATGAGGCAGGGGAACTGACAAAAGATCTAGATCTTTCTAGAACATTTATCACAACTTTAAGGAAAATGCAATTTGTGGCTTGTTTACAACAGAAGAGGTAAACCAGAGAAACTAGCCTTGTATGAGAAAATACTAGGCACAAGTACGCACAGATGAACTTTTTTTCAAAGGGTTAAGAATTGAACATGCAAACCTGTCTAAATTCTCCCCTTTTTATCTGTCTCATTTCATACATTATTTCATTCATAGATCACTTATTATGTTAATCATAAACAACAACTGTAATAATATATTCATTACAAATGCATGTAAAGTGTAGAAAAATCACTACTACACTACTAATTAATACAAATTATGTGGTAATTGTAATAAGTAAACTTGCCCAGGAATCACGAACAGCCAAAAATGATGGGGTTGACTGCTACGCCCTGTAAAGGACATGCAACTAATTTTAAACAAAATTGTAAAAAGGCTAAGGGAAATATTCTGTGGAACAAGATAAGAAGAATATTTAGTATACTATCATGTTTATTGAAGGAATGCAATCAGAGGTAGAGGGGGACAGAGATAGATGAATGTGGTCAGTTTCAACAGCTGGGCAACCATTGAAGGAATGCAATCAGAGGTAGAGGGGGACAGAGATAGATGAATGTGGGCAGTTTCAACAGCTGGGCAACAATTGAAGGAATGCAGTCAGAGGTAGATGGGGACAGAGAGAGATGAATGTGGTCAGTTTCAACAGCTGGGCAACAATTGAAGGAATGCAGTCAGAGGTAGATGGGGACAGAGATAGATGAATGTGGTCAGTTTCAACAGCTGGGCAACAATTGAAGGAATGCAATCAGAGGTAGAGGGGGACAGAGATAGATGAATGTGAACAGTTTCAACAGCTGGGCAACCATTGAAGGAATGCAATCAGAGGTAGAGGGGGACAGAGATAGATGAATGTGAACAGTTTCAACAGCTGGGCAACAATTGAAGGAATGCAATCAGAGGTAGAGGGGGACAGAGATAGATGAATGTGAACAGTTTCAACAGCTGGGCAACAATTGAAGGAATGCAATCAGAGGTAGAGGGGGACAGAGATAGATGAATGTGAACAGTTTCAACAGCTGGGCAACAATTAATTATACAAGCAGCATCAACTTTATGAAAATATCTGATGACCATGGACTGAAGAGTCTTGATCGCCAGTATTTAGCCCAGGTCAGATGGCTGATGACCGAGGGATGGGCAGTATTGATCTCCAGTGTCTTTTCCAGGTCAGGTGGCTGAAGAAGAAGAATAATCAGAAGATGATGTTTTTATAGAAGTTGTCACTTAGTTGCTTGTTTTCTCTTCAATGAGTCCTCAGTTAGTTAATTGTTTTCAAGGACTCCTCGTTTAGTTACTTATTCACTTATTACTGGTTCTATTGTGCCATCTAAACAGGTACATTTTATTGACTTTGATGATGAAAATAATATTATCAACAAAACCGTTTTCCTTCACCGAGAAGGAGAGATTTGGAACATCAGCTCATCCGTATTTGATGCATCGCTGTTTTCCACCTGCTTCAGCAAAAGTAAGCTTTTTAACTTATTCAGGTTATCATTTAAGTTTAAGGCAGGTGAGCAAGAGGTAGAAAACAATACAAATGGGAAGATGACATGAAGGTCCAGGGTTAACACCAGTTGTTTGTCAGGGTGTACAGAAAGGGCAAGGGAGAGGCTGTTGGAAATCCACTGCAGCCAGCTTTCATTATGGAGATGGCACCTGCCAAACAAAAGGGAGTGAGTAGAGGGTCAAGACTTTACTAAAAGAGTAGAGGAAAGAGCAGATGGACTTCTAATACAATTTATGTTGGAGTAAACATCATGGGAACTCTTTGGTGACTTGTGATGAGAGGGGGCGGAGCATGGTGGGAAAGTCCCAAGTGCAGTGATATTGATTCTTAAATTCAGTATTCAGTATTGTGCTTTTTTGTATTCTTCCACATACATCCTCAAATTTCACAATGAGAGCTATTAAAGATATATTAGTCAGAAGATGAACTATACAATTAAATCTATTCATTGTCTTCTTCCGTGTACATCCTCATATGTCAGGCTGAGTAACAGTCAAAAGAAAACCCAGTAACAGTCCTCTATGCCATTGTACAGATTTCCTGTGGCCATTGCTGTATAAGTTGTTTGTGATGTTGAGATGACAGCATGTGCAGAACACATTTGACAGGATGGTGTATCACTCTGTAACAGCCACAGAAACAGATTCAGAGTTGAAAGCAGCTGTCTGGCAGATACCAAGCAACCGAAATCCCCCAAGCCCTGCAGGTGATGACAACTCCAGTTCTCATCCACACCTGATCCTTAAGTGTTACCTGGAGCCTGAGGTACGCGGTGATATTAAAAGGTAATTTATTATTGTTATTTAAGATACTATTTCTTCTATTACAACTTCTACTATCTGCATTCTCCAATGCTTGTTCTGAATTTGGTTTAACAATTAGTGAACATAAGACACAGATTATGTCACAAGGTGCACATGGGGTACTATCAATCTTTGTTGAATACGCCAAACTGGAGATAGTAGACCACTTTACACATCTAGGATCAGAGGTAAATAGCAAATTATCCCTAGATCAGGAAATCAACATCAGGATTGGTAAGGCAGCAACAACAATGAACAGGTTAACAAAAAAGTATGGGAGAACAGGAAGCTTACTGCCAAAACAAAAGTCCTTGTCTATCAAGCCTGTGTCCTTAGTACTCATCTTTATGGCTGTGAAGCCTGGTCAAATTACTCACACCAAGCGAGACGTTTCAAAAGCTTTCATATGCGGTGTCTGAAAAGAATACTTGGTATTAAGTGGCAAGACAAAATCACAAATACTGAAGTATTGGAAAGATCAGGTTGTGTGACGGTGTATTCCATGCTCAGTCTTCGTAGACTTAGATGGATAGGACATGTTAGGAGGATGGATGATGGTAGAATACCAAAGGACATCTTCTTTGGTGAAGAAGTGTAAGAGATCTCAGGGTCGACCTTAATATGATACAAAGATGTGTGTAAGCGGGACATGATTGATACAGGCATTGATAATGCACATTGAGGGCAAGTCGCTGCTGAACATGTTGCATGGAGGGCAAATGTCAGAAATGCAATAAATTCAAAGGAGAAAATGATTGCAGATAGGTAACACACTGAGCGTATGAGACGTAAGATGGTGTGTGATGACGAAAATGGCGATGTGTTCACATGCATCCATTGTTGACAAACATCTACTGCGCAAATTAGTCTGATCAGTTACATTCGCTACTGTCATGGGTTGTAGCTATTATGCCTTTTTTATAGCACAGTGTAACAAACTATCGTCTGTCAAGATGGCAAGGTGCCAATGAAGATGTCAATGATTATTTCTTCTACTTAATATCCGTGCCATACGGCTTTGGACATCATGTTTATCCACTGCATTCTGTCTGACTTGTTGCTAGTCATTATAGGTGTGTGTCGTTGCCATTATGTCAAGCTGTCCATCATCTTCTCTCCAGGTCTTCCCCTGTCTTTTATCCCCTTTAATTGTCCTGTTGTCACATTTTCTAGTGCAGTCCTTCTCATGGCATGTCTGAAGCATTTGGGTTGTCTATTTCTGATACAACTGACCAGTTCTCTTAGTGAGATATTTTTATTAATACATCTCCATGAACCTTATTTATCTCTCCAAAGTGTTATCATAACTCAGCAGCCATCATGTTATTTCTAATTATTCTGTTAATTATCCGTGATTCACTTCTCTTCATTAGAATTGACTCTATGTAACTCAAAGAACTCTCTTTTTCAAGTTCATTGATAAAAATATGTTGTATATAATATTTGTATCTTCTGATATACCGCTCTGGCTTGAGTTGTCCTATATTTCACCTCATGAATAGATCTTCCAATTCGTTTATCAAGGTCTACACACATTTAGCATGGTAAGGGGTGTCAGGCATTGGTAGTACCTTTGGCAAGGATGACTGTCACGCTCTTTTCAGGGCCCATTCCCCACTGGTCCAAGCCTGACATCCAGCTCACGCCTAAGGCTCCTAGTAGCTGTCAGAATGTGACATCGGCCACCCCACGTGCAACAGTTGTGACAGGCTGGCTAAACCAGTCGTGGGTAGCCGATTTAGTGTCAAACCAATCGGTGAACTAGGGTATGCCTACCTAACATGTGAAGACAGGATTCGGCAGACTGCACAGAAGAAATCATTGTTGATTCAACGGGTAAGATGGCATTTACCTGCAAAGCATTGTGGAACATAATGAGCATGGCAAGGCACATAGAGTGCCCTGGTAATCCACTGCACCTGTATTCATCTCCAGTCATCTTGACTTGTCTTGCCACTGGACTTAGATGGACTCAGGCGAGATAGTGAGGTTGAGAAATTGCACAACTCTTCCTCACTTTAATCCAATTCATCGCGCAAGTCATTCTTCATCCAACTTCATACATCACCTACAAGCCCTGTGGCGATGGGCGAGAGGCGAAGCGGCAGGCAAGGGTACACTGGCAGCTGTAGTCGCAGACCTGCACACAGGCAGCTCAGGTCATATGGTCATCTTCTTCTGACCGGAGCAGCAGTGGAATTCGGTAGCCCCCTGAGTGACTGAGCAGCTTCTATAGGAAAGCACAGCTCACCTTCATAGCATGAGGAAGGGGCTAGAATAGGTGCCCTAAACATTGTCTGCTCAATCATTACCTAACCAGCTAGACGTGGTTGGTGGGTACCTTATACTGCGATCGATATACAAACAAACACATATATAGCTCATTAACCTACCTTAGAACTGTTCCATTTACCATAATGTTGCACTCTAGAGAACTGGAGAACTTTTCTCTGTGATTACCACTACTTCTGTGTTTCTGCTAGTTTCTTTTTGGCACTCGCTTGCTTTGAACTCATGCTTAGTCCGTACACACTAATTCTAATAGCACTGGACTGAATTTTGAGCAAAATTAGTTGTCCCTGTTATCAGTGTCTCTCGCCATCAAGCAAGTCCAATCTGACTTCAGGGTACTTGTAATTTACATCCCCAAGTCAAAGACAAGATGTCAACATTTTATTTCAAATGGCTGGTGTAGGGATTTAACCCACTACCTCGGCATCAGCACACTGGATGTTTCAGAACAAGCATTCTTATCCATTCAACCATGCAGGCCTCTTCTGGTATTTATATTGAGAGTTTCCATGGCAAAGTGGTCAGTCACCATCCTCGCACTCCTAAGGTCATAGCTTTGTTTTCCGACTCCATCATTTGGTTCATTGGTCCACTGTTTCGGAGACCTAATGGGGTTGTCACGTAAGCTACAGAGTTCATACTCTGTGTGGAACTTTTGGCAATCCTCTCGATGGAAAGAGACCAGGCAATATGGGATCAAACCTGGTGCAATAAAGTCAGGCCTCTTGCCTTTTGAACTCAATAAGCTGTTGCATTGAGGTGTTTATATTGACTTTCTGCTTTAATGATATCCTACATTTTCTTGAACTGCGTATCACTTTCCACAACCAAAACTGTAAACTGTAAACGACTGTTTCAATCAATAAGTTGCATATATTTTTCTGCATCTCATCAAGCGCATTGTGAGGTGTTGAATGGTGAAAAGAAATCACAAGATGTGTTTCCCCCACAAAAGGTTGATAGAGAAGGGAGTGATCTTAATAGTATGGTTGCACCACTGGGATGTGGAGTGAAAGTAAGGACTCTGGAGGTCTAGGGGGCTCCCGGATAAAGAAAGGATTCACACTATAGGTTCCGCCCTTCCTAAGAGAACCAAATTGGCTCTGGAACCCCCAAGAGTGAGTACTAGACAGATATAGTCAAGTGCTGCACTAATAAGTAGTAAAGGGTTCTCCCAGATGGCCGATAGAAGCCTGGAAAGTTTCCATAGGACAATAGTATGATGATTTGCCTGCGTGATGTCTCCCAGCACCACTTAGCTCCTATTTCAATTCAATGTGTGATAACTAACTTAGTAATGATACACTTATTGAACTGACATCACAATGAAATGAACTTCAGAAGATGAATCAGTTTCAAAATTTATTAAACAAATAACTGCAGAAGATAGAGGAAAAATGAAGAGATGTCTCAAACCATTGACATGCATGAATAGAACCATACAAATGTGAGAAATGTAAATCTCAAAATAATGTCAAGTTCCAATATATCAATAATCATGGAGTGGTCTATAAGCGTCCTCATTTCTTCCATCCATCCTGTGCTATACTGATGTTCCTCCTCTGAACAAATGATACAATGTCTATAAGCTGGTTGGAATGTTCAGCTGGGTGTTGTACCTACTTTTGTCCATCTTTGATCATATGAATATGGGACAATGTCTCTGGTAAAATTTGCTGAATCCAGTGAATAAAGATGGGTTCAAGAAAAAGTCATCCCTTGAGGAAGGTACATGGGTATGGTTTCAGTTAGGCATCATCCCTCAAGGAAGTTATATATTTGTGTGTGGATTGGATGACTGTGGAAATACCTCTAAGTGCATTGACCTGCTGGATGTGATGGAACAGAGCCACCTCTCACAATACAGGGTTCCCTACTCAAAAGGACCCTCGAGCAAAGCATGGTGATGACTGGCCCTTCTACTCAGGTGGATGGTCTGAGTTTTGCATCTTCTTCAGACTCGTAGGTATGACTAAACCATGCTGATACTGCACAAGAACACCATTCTTCTCGCTGGCAACACAAACAACATTCCACCTATATACATTTTGTAAATACTAAATGTCATTGTGAAATGAGTAGGAATGAAAAGGGGGAAAGAAAAGAAAGGATGAAGAGGAGGAAGAAGTGTGGCATCACATAGAAGTAAGATCTTTAACCCCTTCTCTCTTCAGTGCTGAGATCCAATTTGACGGATCTGATGGAGCACAACAAATATCTCTCTGTCTATCATCCTCTGTTTCCCAACTGATGCTATGTTGTCTGGATGTGCCAAGGGTCTCATTGGAGATAATGGACATCAGATGAACACGTGAGGACACAAGAAGTGTTTCAGGAATATAAATGAGCAGGCAAAGGCATTAATGTTATAACAAAGACATTGATGATGATAAGATGACAACAATGAAAACATAAGAACACTCATCATCCCACTGTCAAGTTAATGCACGATAGGTGGCTGCCTTTTTCAGGTCAGGTTCGATTCACAAGGGCCACGCTCTCACCTCTCATCATCACTAGCTCATCTGCTCTTTTCTACTGGGGTGTTATAAAATTCGAACAGGTCTTCCCACAGTCATAGAAGTGACAATGCATTTAAACAATATGTGAGACATATAGTCTCATGTGCATGAATTAATATATTGATCAAGATTCTATGTGAGACGTTCACAAAATGAAATCATACGGATTCTTTTCATGTACAAAGAACACATAAAACAATGTGAGAACCACAGAACAGATATTCGTCTTTCTCACACATATGCTTCGTCTATTCATTAGCCTGAACGCAAAATCTGTCCCCTCCTGTCGTCAGGCAACAGTGGGTTGAGACCTTTCCTGTTCTGCACAAATAAGCTTTGCACTAGGTTCGTCACGAATGCAATATGTTTTTTACTCAGAAAGCATTTGCAATCACTGAACCTAAATATTAACCCACGGCAATGGGTACCATGCTTGGCTTAAGTGCACAGGTCTGCTGGACACACAACATGTATTACATCTTCACCCTGTTCACACACGAGCAAGATTAGATGAGGAAAATATTGCATTCTCTCTCTCTCTCACCCACAGCGTTGTTTGGAGATAATGCATAGATCGAGAATAGCATTGATCAAGTGCACAGGAGCGGGGTTAGCCCAACTCCTAGGACAATCTTCCCTAGCAAGAGAAGAGTGCATAAGTTTGCATGTTGAAAATGCATAAATAGTGCATTGAACAAGATTACTCCCTGTAGCATCTCAGATGAAGGTGCATGATATGCATTCATTAAATGGCATTAGAATAGTGGAATGGATTAGCATTCAGCAGAAATCGAAGCGTAGCATTGCAAGATTGTCAGCAGGGTACGATTTTCGGGTCTGCAGGACATCTCCAAGAAATTGTAAGCATTCTTATCAGTGCATTGATTTCACAACATCATACTTGGTACATTGGACAAACATGTGTTACCTTAACCTTTCCTCAACATTGTCAGACAAATCAAAGAGGAGTAGGCTTACAGAGGACCGAGGAAATGCACCAGGTTGTTCACCACACACAGAATAGATGTTTACTCTCTAGGCGGTCATGTTGAAGTGTGCATGGGTCGGCATTCATGTCGGCCCGGCCAAGCATTGGGAATCAAGTTTGGGCTCACTAGCCAATCCGCTGTCTCCCTTGAAACGCTATCTCATCCTAGCTAGCCCGTGACACCCGATATTTCTAGAGCTGATCTAAGTGTGTCGTAAGGTGTTAGATGGTTCAGAAAGGTGCACATGAATTTCCGATCTTGCGATTATGCTGACAACTTGGAGGAGAGGTTTGAATATGTCACATGCATGCTGCAGCAATGTATATCACATGAAGTGGATAGATCAATCATAATTTGGCTGAAATACATAATCCACATAAACACTGATACTGTTTGAATGTGAGGCATTTGTTATCCCCACAGTAATCACTGAATAACTGTGAAGTCTTTCTGCCTGTATAACCTAGGTTTTAGACATCTCATTGCTAGGATCTAGGTGTATTTGAGTAATCATTTATTGCTCATTGAACAAAGAAAGAATGCAAAAGGCTAAAGGCTTTATTGTTGACTAAATTATAATGTTGTAGTTGTAGAATTCAGTTTTAACCTAATTAAAACTATATGTTATTCCTACAACATTTTTATGAAATTCCTGTCATTTTCACCAACATGAACAATCATGCGGTTCACAGTCTCCAGTGGCACCATATTTGATTGTGAATGTGCACATGTCTTTCACTTGTAACCTTCTTGTTTATTCTATGAATAATGTTCTGTTTGCATTCAGTGTTTTATGGCATCCGTCAGGCGACAGCCACACAGTGATTGGTTTATGTGAGGATAAAATTGTGTCTTGGGACCTGGACACAGCCTCATCATCCTCAAAGGTAGATGACAGGTTTGTGTCTGATTCTGTTCCATGATCTGTTTACTGTGTTTGTATGTCCTTATGTGACCGGGACAACATGTGCCCAACAGGAGACAAGACTTAATATTGCCTTATTGGAGCAGTTTTGTTGGAAAAATTCAGATAGCTAAAATTTGAGAAATTTCAACACGGCGCCGGTCATGGATTTTCCCCAAAATATCATTGCTGTATCACTAAGAAATTAGTCTAAAACATTGCGTTGACATAAGATAAGACCATAACAGTAATAATCTGCCTTATTGGGGTAGTTTTGTTGGAAACATCAAGATAGCTCAAATTTGAGAAATTTCAATAGGGCGCCGGTCATGGATTTTTCTCAACATATCAAAGTTGCTGGATCACTAGGAAATTAGTCTAAAACAATGTGCTGACACTACACATGATCATAACAGTAATAATTTGCACTCCAGCGTCAATTTTGTTGACAAATTTGAGATAGCTCAAAATTGAGAAATTTCAGCAGGCAGCCGGTCATGGATTTTTCTCAAGATATAACAGTTTCTGGATCACTAGGAAATTAGTCTAAAACAATGTGCTGACACTAGACATTATCATAAA